>JAUESI010020116.1:0-13785 GCA_032275145.1 Synergus laeviventris | reverse complement strand
TTTATTCTTAAAAAATGTAGATGCATTCATTTATTTGTATCACCTACTCAAATCTGCCGCCCTCACTTATTCAATATAGCGTACATTGAGTCCGGATCCTGATTTTTTTTACTTGCGCGTGGCTAGACCATGTATAGTTGGATCATGGTTTGAACGTTTGTTATCGTTGATGATGGCTTAAATTCGCAAGGGCCAATTACGTGCATTACTAATTATTGTAGTTAAGTGATAAAAATAATAATTAGGTTTTAAAATTAAAGGTAATGCTGTATGAAATATGAGGTTATTACATGTTTGTTATGAGTGTAATGAATTAATTAATAATTAAATAATTAACGATTATGGTTATTACGTTGAAGTAAAAATATTATTCAAGACACTTATAATTGTTTGAAGGAATAATTTATTAAAACGTGATGGACAGAATTAATGAGTAAAAAGTTATAGTTAACATTAAGGCTGATTCGTTTGTTTTTCATTTATATTGTTATCTCGGAGGTCAACATCATCTGGAATAAATAGGGTCATCGATATTATGGAGGCGTCCAAGGAACTTGCTTGATGCCTTCTGACTCAAGGATTTTATATTGTCAACTCTCTCGTCTCATCGATTCATCTTGCGGTCTGCGTTGTTTCGTCTTGACTTTGAGAAGGATTGAAATTTGAATATTGCCATCAAAACGCCATCTATATTTATACTTATTGTCAACTATCTCGTCTTGGTGATTCTTTTTGAGGTCTGTGTTGCATCACCATTGTTTGAGAAGGAACCTCAGTCAATCTCCGGCATACCTAGTGAGACCTCTATAGCCCTAGGTTCGAAATACTACCCTTTAAATTATTTTTCTGTACAAGAATCATATTATTACCTGATGAGCCTGAAGAAGTTAATTTAATGTATTATTGTATTATATACATTGTGTATTAAATTGGTAAATAGGCGAAAAATCATTTTGTAATCGCTATATCGAGTCATAATTTTAAATAAACCTTGTGAACATTTCTAATGTAATTTATTGAGTGATCATTTATCAAATCTTTAGCGATAAGAAACGCCCATCTACCAAAATGCGTTGTGCCGAGCTAGCCGAGAAAATTCCGGTACATTGAGTTTCAGACTGTAATTGTAATTTTTTGTGTAATCAATAGTCGGTTCGCACAGAAAGCCCTGACTATTTGAGTTTATTTAGTGAATTGAGTTTAGCAGAGTTTCGGTTGATCTGAGGAAGATCTGGCGCCGAAGCAAAAATTAAGATTATAGAGAACTATACTATACATCCTGAAACTTAGTGCCGAAGGAATATATTTAGTTTTTCAGTCATTAATCTTGTAATTTTTACATTAATTGATTTATATATATTTTATTACAAATAAATTATATATGGTATAATTATAAATTTAGACAGAGGAAATGTCTAGACGAATTATTAAAGATATATTATAAGGGTAATTATTATAATGTTTAAATATATTTTTACCATCAATTAAATAATATTATGAATTTATGTGTGAAATTTGTAACAATAACAATTGTTTATAAAGTCAATTAATTACATTAGCAAAATAAATGGATTTTTTTTTATTACTAATTACAGTTACTCTTATTGTTACTGAAAACTATGTTCTTCCTTTTATATTCATAAAAATTATCAAGTTTTTGATGAATTTTAGTACTTTTGCTATGCATAACAATGCAAAAACCGGGCTGCCTGATCAGAGCACCATCTATTGGATTTTTTTATAACTACGATACTCCTCCTGATGCTAAAATAATAGCGAAGTAGGGGCGATGTATAGGGCTGATTTAAGATGTGGCTAAAAAATAAAAAAAAAAGGTGAAGTTTGTAGAATGTCGTAAATCTCCTCCTCATTTCCATTGTTTGACGACTCCTTTAATCGAGATCGGTTTCTTGATGGCAGGATCCCCCCCTAATCAAACACTAAGAACAAGTGCTGCCACCTGCACTAATTTCTTTTTTTAACGCTCCAGCGCCCTGAAGGATGTTGGACCGAAGTTCATTCCTCAAAATACGATTTTATCAATTTACTGAATTTGTTATTAATAATTCGATATATTTCGAAAAAATGGGTAAAATTTTTTTAATTAAAATGATACTTTTATTCGACTATTGTACTATCTTTTCCAAAAACATACGGGGTCTCCAAAAACATTTTACTATTTTCCCAAAAATTGTACAGTTGTTTTCCAAATTTCTTCTGATAAAGAATTTTTTCCAATGTGAGCTTTTTTAGAGGACAAGTAAACAGCAAATTAATTTACTAACTGAATTTTTTTCTTACAGTGTCGAAAGCTGGATGGGAGGATTGGTGGACCTACGATGGAATATCTGGTGAGTAATTCCATTAAAAAAAATATATGCAAAAACCCTGTTATGAAGATTAAGCTTGACAGGCTGGAACATCTAATTTTCTTATAATCCAAAGTTACGAGGTCATTGCGCCCTGTAATATGAATAAATTTTTTAATCTTGAGTTTAGTCCGCAATTTTTATTAAAAACAGCAACGGGCCTCGATAAAGTCAGACTGCGTCGGGGTTCCATGAGAGTTTTATATCGTCGGTTATATCGAGCTTGTATGAGGCAGCTGCCAAGCACACAATCGCATCCTGCATTTTCAAATCTCCATCCGAGATATATAATATTTATCTTCTTTCCGCTGTGCGAATAAAAGACAATTAACTAATATGTCGCTTAGTATTTTTTTTTATTTTGAACAAACTTTCCGAATATTGTAGAACTTTTCAAACTTAGTTCTTTTTAGGAAGTGGTTTGAGTCAATATTCAAATCAAGATTTATTTTTAAATAACTTTTAATTATAATGCAGTTTCTTTGGTTCAACTGAATCTTTTCCAGTTAAATTCTTTTACCCTAGTGAGCGTCCATTAATTATGTAAAGCTTTTAAAAGTCGATTGGGGTGAATTAATTAAACTCACGGGAGTTGAAATAAATCTAAGTATTACAAGGATTTTTTGAATTTCAAAGTATATAAAAAATTCTATCGACTTTTGTCGAGATTTTTAGAATTCAGTGAATTTCTCTAAAATTAAAGCAATTCATTACAATTAAAAGAATTTACAAACATTCACTAAAATTAGCTCAAATTTACTACAACTCACTAGAATTTAATATAATTCACTAGTAATAACTAGGACCCTATAGAATTCACCAGATACCAGTAGAACTCACTAGAATTCATTAAAATTTTCTGGAATCTGTGTAATTCCTTAGAAGTCACTAAAATTAGAGATCTCTGGAATTTAAAGTTTTCAGTAATTCACAGTAATTCACTAAAATTACATAGAACTCATTAGAATTGGTTAGAATTCTCTAGAATTTAAAAGAACTACAAGAATTCAATTTAAAGAATTATACCATATACTAGAATTAAAATAAATCATTATAATTCTTTAGAATTTTTTTTAGAATTTTCTAGAATTTTAAGAGGTTTAAATCATTCATTTTGTAAAGAAATGCAATGAATTCATTAAAATACAAATCATGCACTAGCATACACCAGAATTTGAAAAAAAATTTATTATAATTCTCTATAATTGTAAAAGATTAAAAGCATTCACTAGAATGCCCTAGAGTGCGATATAATTCAAATAATGTATTAGAATTAAGACAAATCACTAGAGATTACTAGAATTTATCAGAATTCTTTAGAGTTTGATAGAATTCTCTTGAATTTAAAGGGATTTAAATAACTTACCAGGATTCACCTAAGTTGGTAGAAATCAAAAGAACTCTGTAGAATTTTATAGAATGCATTGGAATTCTGTACAATTTTATTATATTGAATGAATTCACAAGAATTCGCTAAAAATTAGGTAGATGCAAAGATTTATTTACCCTGCTGGAAGTAATGAGATAGAAATCCAATCCCTTTTTATCTCCTTCCATCTCTAAGATAGAAAGGGATGAATATTGTTTATGCCTTTCTACCTCTCGTTTATCCGCGTCTATCTCTTTGAATCTCCTCTTATTTATCCCTTTCTATTCCTTCTATATCTCCACTTATCTAATTCTATCTTCATCATAATCCACATTCACACCTATCTCTTTCAATCCCCACTTCTCTCTCTCTCTCTCTCTCTTGTATCCTATCTCTTTTAATACCTACATCTCTATCTCTTCGATTTCTTGATCTTGATCTCTCGATGTTCTGTTTCTATCCCTTTCTATCTTCTTGTCAATCTCAATTCGCTCCTATCTCTTACAATCTCACTCCTATATTTCTTTATATCTCTCGCATACTCCTATCTGTCTCTTTCTATCTTCTTGTCAATCTCAATTCGCTTTAATCTTTTTCAATTACCAGTTCTCTATCCCTTTCTATCTCCTTTTTAATCTCAATTCCCTCCTATCTCCTTTAATATCCACTTCTTTATTCCCTCCTATCTCTTGCCTACTAGGCCTTCCTATCTCCTTGTCAATCGGTGCTATCTCTTTCAATTGTCACTTCGCCATTTCTTTCTATCTGGCGCCTATTCTCTGATATATCTTTCGTTTTTAAAAAGTAGTTATTTGCAATTAATTGATGGCATATGGGAGACTTGACCTTAGCTATATTGGCACAAGGAAATAGGAAGTGGATGGAAGTAGCAGACAAGGAATATAGTATAAGCTAGAGAAAGCAGAGGATTGAAATAGATACTAGGTTAGTGATTATACTGACAAAGAAATTGACAGAGATAAAGATGAATAGAGGGATAGACTAGGATAGAGTTCTTTCGGATGAGTGATGTTGGGTTTTACCGCATAACTCTTAAGTCCCTTGTTAGCTCAGTGGACTAAGCATTGGAAAGCGAACTAGATGAGTTATAAAATTATTATGCGCGTTTACAATATAAACATTAATAATTTAATAATTGAGGGATAGCCTTATATATAGACAGAGATACACATTTCTTACAAGAGAAAGATATTTAGGGATAGAATGGAATTACATTTTTCTATGTAGAGATAGACTAAGAGATAGATATTACCTGTCACAGGGATAAACTGAGGGATATGAAGAGATAGATATTATCAGAAACAGGGATAAACTGAGGGATAGGAAAAGATAGATATTATGAGACGCAGGGATAGAATGAGGGATAGGAAGAGATACCATAGATATCTCTATACTAGGAGATACAATGATGAAAAGGAAAGAAATATCATTTTGTGGATGCAAAATGGATACTTGAAAGAGATAGAAAAGTTCTATATCTTTCAATCCCTAAGTTTTGATTTCTTTCTATCACTTTACTTCCAGCAGGTTAGACTTTAGATGTTACTAAAATTCACCTTATAATGTTCGGAATTTTTTTTTAATATAGCTTCAATATTGCTCCTGGTTATTTTAAATGAAATTGGTACAAAAACTTCCGTAGAACAACCCAACCCTGAGCCCTGAGAATGAAAGAAGTGGTATAAACATGCAAATGTCAGCCACTTTACATCTTTATCATTTCGCGCTGAATACAAGTGTGCCGAGTTAAGACACTGCGGTGCAAATGACTTCGTTCTAAGAAGATTTTTCCAACTCAAGTTCTGCGGAATAACTAGTCAGTTTCACTTCAAAGTACTCTTTACTCTCGAGGGACTCCCCCCCCCACTCCCCAAGCCCGATTAGTAAGAAGCTAGATACAAAAAAAAGTTTTTTTTTCTTCTTTTAAAAAAGTAAGAAATTTGTTTAAACCAAATGGTTAACTACTTCTTAATTTTTTTAATTTACTCGAAAATATTTTGAATGAACAACCCTTACATAATTTGGCGTCCACCTTTTACTGAACTCCCTAAAAACGGATAAAATAGTTTTCTTATTTTTGAAATCCTATAAATTCTATTAAAAATGTTAAAAAATCTTTTGGATTATTTTGAATTCTTCTTAAATTCTTCTGACTTCTTTATCGAGTTACTTTCTCAATTATTAAAAGTTTGAACAAACAAGCAATGAATATTATATGGTATGTATTACTAATTGATGAGTCTTTCGAGTAATTTATTGATGTTTGGTATTACGGCACTCGATGTCGACGGGGCGTGAATTAATCTACAATGCCGGTACAATAAATCAACGTCTCTCAACATCAAGAACAAACGATATAATTAATATTGTGCATTATTCACATTCCGTGTCTAAACTGAATGTCTGAGATATCGGGGTGGGAACGCAGAATGCCGTATTTCGAATCATGGAATTCTGAGATGACGAAACAATGGTGGAGGAAGAGAAGGAGAATTGCGATAGATATTCCCGGATATTAAACAACTCAAATTCCTGAAAATTTCTCTTCAAACTCAATAATAAACATTTGTGGAGTTCCATATAAAAAAGGCCCTTGCGGTCCTTATGGATTTCAACATAGGAGCATTTGAGTAAATTCTACAAATATTCACTTACAATAAGTTGAATATTTAAAAAATTTAATTAGTGGTTCGGATAATATATAAAATTTAAAAAAAATTTAAGTAAGAATTTAAGATTGTGTAATATAATCTAAGTGTCCAACGAGATGCTTAACTTTTGGGGAGCCCTACAGGCACTCAGACTAGAAACCTACACATTTTGAGGGTTTCTACGCTTTAAGCTTAACGCAGGCTTAACGGAAGTAAATCATGATAAGATTAGGGTAAGCTGATCTCGAAAGAAGCGTAAAAGTAGGGCTGCCAACATTTCTGGAGTTTTTAGTTGTCTGTAAAATCAGATTTCCTCGTACACGAGCCACACGGCAACCCAACTTTACCGACAATTGAAAACTCCAGAAATGTTGGCAGCTCTACTTTAACGCTTCTTTCAAAATGTATCTTACCCTAGCTAGGAACTTAGTTTACATCTCCTTAGGAAGGTTAGAACGATGCCAGCTGGTAGCGCCCTAATATACTCTGGTTCCAGCATAGGTGACCCAAAGGTGTAATGCCTGAGCCTAGCAAGAGCCGGGCACTGGATAGCAGCCCCATCTTGTACTTATGGTAATTATCCTTACATCGTTCTAGGGCAAGTTCAGGACAGTACAAGCCATATTCATGAGGAATAATTCTGGCCTGTCCACATTTCTTTACTTGAGCTTAGTATTTGCTTTGCTGTGTTCCTGCACAACCTAGTTTTTGATTTCCACCTTGATGCAGCAAACTGCCACGCCTGGAATAGGTTCTAGGTCAATTGGTTTACATGCTAGCTGATCTGCTTTCTCTTTGCCCTTGATCCTTGTGTAGCCAGGGACCCATAGTAGGATTACATTGTCCTTTTCCGCAAGTTGGTTTAGTGTCCTATTGCACCTCTACACCAGTATCGAAGAGATTTCTTGTCTCCCAACCGCTTTAGTAACTGTCTGACTTTCTAAGCTCATGCTTATTACACCTGCAACTTTACATGTGTGGCTTGTTCCGTGCATAAATTTCGAAAGGGTCACACTAGTTTTACCTTTTTCAAATAGGGGCCCTAAGGCGGAAAACAAGTCAGAGTCTTATTTAGTATCTAGTATCTAGTCAGTCCCCGATTAGACACAAGTAGGCTCGTCAAGGTAAGAAGTTGCTTACTAGTACCAGATAGGGCGCTGATTAGTTCTTACTAGACTAAAAGTTTTAGACTGTGCCACACTAGAACTTTACTTCAAATAGGGAAAGATAAGGAAAGTTCTGTACGAAAAAAATATAAAAGGAGCTAGTTGTGTAACTATTAAACAGTAATCAGTTTTCATGGTGGTTCAGGGTCGCCTGTTCTATTTTTAACTTAGAACGCTAGGTGAACTTTTTTGTCAATTACCTCTTGTCTCTACAATATGTATAGCAGAAGGAAAGCAATTTCTCTCACTCCGATGTGGGAGAACATTTTTAATTACACTCAAATACGATTACATAAATAACTAAATGAATTTGTAAAATGTAACTGGATATAAAAATGAATCGATTATTTTTTTATTAATTATTGGCTTGTGGCTAACCTTGTGGCGCTTTTAAAACATTGGCATCCAATATTGTCCCAATTTGGCGCCAATCTTAAGCATTGGCAATTTCAAACTTAATATTTCTTAAAAAATATTAGCTTGAGAGTTAAAGTGTAAACACAAAAAAAGATAATTATACATATTTTGAAAATATCTGCAAGTTTCTTTTTTTTAAGTGTAACAAGTTGTGTTCGTTAAAGTAAATTGATGAAATTAATTTTAGATGTTTTTTGTGAATTAGATATGAGTTCCCCAAAACACGCAGGTATTATACATAGATATCGATCCCAATAAATATATATATATTTAGATATTATCGTTAAGCATGCAAATGAGATTAATATAATCCCTAGTGACAATACAGGTGCTTTGTTAGTGGTATTATTATAACCAATGATATGATATTTATGTAATTAGCCTCCTGATAAAATATGGATAATAATATGCATGCAAATTGTAGGTGTTGAAGCCAATGAAAGGATGGAACTGTAATTAAATGAAATTCATCCTGATTGTCGATGTAAACCGATATCGAAGCGACGCGCGAGTGACAATTACATTGAATCGAAAGCCGATTAATTTTACCTGGATCTGCACCTCTGCACAAATTATAAACAACAGGAACGTACTGACGGTTAAAATAGACTCGAATTGCCAATTAGATTCGGCTGACAGTAAATTCGGTATACGTGCACCAGTGTTACAATCTAGAGATTGCCTTGTCATCGCGATAACTGTGTATCGCTTTGTGGATTTAGGTTGCCGGCCGGCTGGCCAGCGGAACGCGGCCTACTCCCAATGCTATAGCAAGTTCGTTAATTAGATCTGTTAATTGTGGACCTAAGCCAGTAATCCACTCGCCTTTGGAATGATAATGTACTAAAATGGATTTCAATCTATCGCATAATTCTCTATACGAGTGTTCAAATGTGAAGATTCCAGTGTTCAACTGTGAAGTTTCGACTGTTCGTGAGTGATGATGCTAATTACTGGTTCGCCAGATTTATGTTTATTTTAGACTAATTAAATACCAAGGAGGCACTAGTGAATGATGAGTTGTATTTGCAATTTCTAACACTGAAAAACTTTATGGTTGTGAAAACCACAGAAATAGTAAAATATGGTACAACTACTCATTTGTGGTTGCCACAACCAGGATTTTGATTGACAGAACCACACGTAGTTGTGGCGATTATTATTAAATAGTTGCCACAAATATTTCCGAGTAAATAAGTTTTATATCATACAATAATTTTTATATAAAAGTTATGTGCTCATGATTACATAGGTTGTCACATAATTTTTGTCGTATGTTTAGTGTGAGATATCACAGTAGAAACGACGCGGACATTCGTGAGATAATTTATTACGACTTTCCACGAGCTTTAAGTAAAGAAGAATGTTTCCAAGAAATGGCAGAACTGTTTGCTGAGAATTGTCCTGGTATTTACAATTCCGACGAGGGAGTTTGGATCTCGAAGATCAACCACACACAGGACGCCGAGCGGACGTTGCTACTCCAGAATCAGTTGATGCTATTCAGAAGGCAATCGAATTGAATAGAAGAATCACGTATAGGCAATTAGAGGAACTTCTGCACATTCCGAAATCAACTTTACAACGGATTGTTTCGGAGCAGTTATCTGTGAGAAAGCTGTGCACATTGTGGGTACCCCATTTTCTTTCTGACGAGCAACAAAAGAGTCGTGTCAAGTGGTGTAAAAAAATTATGAAAAAGTTTAAATGTGAATCTGCTGCGGAGTTGAATTTCATTGTGACGGGTGATGAAACCTACTTGTATTACTACGATGTTCCTACGAAATCTCAAAGCAAATTTTAGGACTTTGGGGATGAGGAGGTGCTAATGCAAAAACGCAAAATCACCTGTCTGATTTCAAGCCTAATTTTTTATACTATAGAGCTGAAATACATATCACGTTTTGAATTTCTAAACCTTTTCTTTTTTTTTACATTAAATATTTTCATCAAATTTCAGAAAAGCTGTGATCAGAAAATGATTGGTTAAAGAGATGTCTGAAAAAAACTCCGCACCATTCATTCGACATACAACTCTAAAATTTAAAAAAGTTTATAAAATTCATAACATCGAATTGCTTAACTTAAAAGTAGGTAATTTGGAAAATTGACCTTCAATTCAGTGGCGTAACTAGAAAACGGAGGCCCCTTCGATTATAAATATTACATTACTACATTTAATTATCCATTGCTGTTATTTACCCGATTTATTTCGAGGGGCCCCAAACAAAGTTGCGCCTCAGGGCCTCGAGTTGTCTTCATCCGACACTGAAATATTCCAAATTGATAAACATGTATCTTTACCGACCATTTGGATTTATCAACTATTTCTCAAAGCATTTCCACTTTATATATTGCATATTTGCACATTCATATAAATGTTTATCATATAAATGTTTAAACCAGTGTTGCAATATTTGACAAAAGATAAAGCAGCATATGAGTCACATTTTTTACGTTTTTATATTTTATATCTAGAAATATTTATATTCTTTAAATATACCTACACGATTGAACGTGTCACCTCAAAGATATTTCCTAACGTTAACAAGACAGAATTTTTAGAATCTACAGGCAATTGCTTTAGTATTAAATTAATGATATTGAAAATGTAGAGATTTCATATGACTTTTACGTAAAATGGATTATATTCTTCGGAAATATTGGTTGATACAACAAAACATATAGAATTCTTTCATTCCGTGATATACTTTTCAAAGGCATCTTTTATTAAAGAAAAGTGGATGAAAATTGCTGGCAATTTGTTAATCCGTCATTCGATCACAAATAATATTGTCATTAGCCTCTTTATTGCTTATTGATGTGACGAACTAGCCCCGGCATGGTCACCACGGTTGGCATTGGGTTGGTTATTACGTCTCCAATTGGCAATAAAAGTATTTATAAGATGCATTCTAAACTCTGCGCTCACTTCAACAAATCGGCGAGTTCTAATCCTGATTACAGCATACCGATTATCAGGATCCACCCTATGAAAATTGCCATTTTGCGCTGAACCAAGAAAGTATCCATCTACAACTACTGGAACGCCTCCAATACTATTTCCAGTTAATCGAACAATTCCATTTTCTATCACATAAGAAGGAGGAGGAAGATGCTCATATATAGGCGGTTCAATAAACTCTGCCTGTGAACTTAACTCTATAAGACAAAAAAAAGATAATTGTATAATCATAATTTGAGTAAAATATGCACTTCCAGGTAGAATTTTCACTACCGCACCATCGAGTATATTAAAATTATTCCCGCCGCAGGTAGCTGATATAATACTGGCACACTACCACACTAGAGTACCAGAAAACACTTTCGTACTAATATAGTACTTGAGAGCTGGTATTGAAAGCGGTACTGATGTAATATTAGAAGCCTTACTGGATTAGCAACGTTTCAATAATTAGTATCTGTGAAGCTACAGTGTTACAAGTACTCGGCTACTACTATTTACTAAGGTCGCGTTACTGAAAAATCTACTTGGTCAGCAAAGCACCAGTTTTTAATTTCCTCTTGTGCTAGTGCCATTGAATTCCTAAACTCTAAATTTTCAATATTATTGCCATAATTTAATTGTAAACATATACTTCATGTTGCAGATGTACTATTATTCCAGAACTTACCAATAGAATTAAGTAGAGTCGCGAAAGTTAAGAACATAGTTCCAATGTTGAAAATATACATTTTTCAAAATGGAGATATAGTTGCTGTGGTAAAGGTTCCTGGAACACTAAACCGCGTCCATTCATGTTATCTTATTTACCAAGACCAGACAGGCTCCTCTTGTATTTCCAGATACCACTGTCATTTTACTTAGTCATAAAGTTTCATAATCTGATTAACAGAAACCTTTGTCAGTAGTTTAAGAAACTGTCGGTTTATCTATGAAAATCCTGACTGAAATGTCATTAATTTAATTCATCGGTATCTAATTATATATTTTGTAGACAGTAATTAGTGATTTTTGACCAAAACTTTAATGAAAGGTTTAAAACTTCCTAATAGTGAAGAACAACTATAACAATTAGTAAAAATTTCCCTAAAGTAAACTGGTGAACGAGTTTGTTGTAACCAATAGAGCAAAATAGAAATTTGAAAAATTTCTATATTTCTATATTTTTTTCTTCCTCATGTTTCATATCTAGAAATATTTACATTTTTACATGAGAATTCATACGATATTCTTTGGAAAGAGTGGTTGATTCCATAAAACATATGCAATTCTTTAATTCCGTGATATACTTTTCAAAAGTATCATGTTTTGTCGAAAAGTTGATTAAAATGATGGAAACAATTGAACTAAATATATGTTTCAAAATAAAACATGCAAAAAATTAAAAAAGCCAACAATTGCTGGCCCCATTTTCAGCCGTCTTTCGATTAGAAATAAAAAATAATGTTGTCATTAGCCTCTTTATTTTTCCTGATGTGACGAACTAGCCCCGACATGACCAGTACGATCAGCACTTGCTTGGTGATTACGTCTCTTTTGGAGAATAAAAGTATCTAGAAGTTGCATTCTAAAATTTAGGCTTACTTCAAGTGAAGGTCAAAATGAGAAAACCATGTAATTGGAGTAAATCTCTTTCTTAAATGTTTAGACTGTAATTTTTGAATGACAACAAAACTCTGTTTAGACAAATTCGTTTGACTCTGATCCTCACCTGATGGGGTGAAAATCACCCCAAATTCGGATTTAACGATGCTAGAAACGTTTTAGAACAGTGGTCGAACTCATGGGGTCGAACTAACCCCGGATTCGGATATAGCAACTTGAAAAACGTTTAAGAAAAGAAATTTACTCCAATTCCATGGTTTTCTCATTATAACATTCACTTGAGATACACTCGACCGACCTTTTGAAGTAGAAATGACCACGGATTTACATTTAGTGACCCCAAAAACCGACGTTAAAGTAGTGGTTCACACAGATCCAATGTTTTTTTCTCCATTTGACTTTTAATTGACCTGCAGCCTGAGCTGATGGGGTTAAGAAGACCCCAAATTCTGATTGAGTGACCCCAAGCACGTATAGGTAGAGTGGTTTTGCTTGGGTTGTAAAACAATTTTTTTTGTGGGGCTGTGTTATTGAAACATTACTAATTCAGTACGGCTACCAGTATTGCAACACTACCGCTTACATTCTTAGCTTCCTACCGCACCCGTACTATACCAGAGTTGTCTGGTACTGGCACGGTATTGCGCCAGTATTATATCAAATTCCCATTGAGATTATTTTAATACTAATGCCAAGATAGGTGCAATACTAAAAGTTACACCTGGAGTTATTAAATTATCTATTTTTTCTTATAAACTTAAGTTTAAAGCACATTTTCTTGTACCCGCATGTACGTCCTCCTTCTTATGTGATAGAGAATAGAATTTTTCAAATAACCGGACTTAGCATTGGAGGCACTCCAGTAATTGCAGATGGATAATTTCTTGGAACAGTGAAACATGGCTATTTCTATCTAGTAGATCTTAATAATCGGCTTGCTATAATCAACATTAGGAACCGCAATTTGTTGAAGCTGGTTGAAGTATGCCTAGTTATTTTCACTGTTTGATTCACACGTCGCGTCGGTTGGGCGTATTGGGCGACATCTTCCACAAACCTACTCTCCGTGTAGTATCTTGGACTATGGAAGCGGGGGGGTTCTGTCTCTTGTCTATAAATAAGATTACATGAATGCATGTGTTTAGGTGCTCCAGAAACTTTTTAAGCAGCAGTTATCTCCTTTTTCAAATATGTGTTTTCTCAACATTGGAACTTTGTTCTT
>JAUESI010020115.1:0-13787 GCA_032275145.1 Synergus laeviventris | reverse complement strand
AATTTTTGGAGGAGTTGTTGTCCCACCTCTGCCGACCAAACGCATAGGGAGATACCACTCCTTACTATTCCTTCGTGTTCTGCATATACCTCCTCGACTACCTCCCATGGCGATTCTTACTTTGCTTTTTTGTAAGACTTTTTTGTAAGGTAGAAGATGTTGCGTTTGCGCGTTTCGCGATGTACGATGCTAGAACGCGAATGCAGCCGTGTACAACCTATTGTCATTCCGTAGGAGTCTATAGTGTACGGTTACAATATATATTTTTTAAAAATTATTTGATTAATATTAGATTATTTGATTTTCTATGACACAAGAAACCTTTTACCTTCCGACGTCAGCTTTAAATTTTGATAATTTAAAGACAGCTGAAAACGAAAATTTCCAAAATAACAAATAACCGTAACTTCCTTACTTTTCAATTAAATGCAATGATCATATAGGTCTATCGATTTGTTTCAATACAAGGGATCTCTCTCTATTTCCATTACATCAGCTTTAAATTTTTTTTATTTGAGAACTTGAAGTCGAAAAATAAATTTAAAAAAATTACAATTAAAAATAACTTTCTTATTTTTTAATGAAATGCATTAATCTTATATGTCAATCGATTCGTCTGGACACATAGAACCTTTCTTCTTTTTGCATCAGCTTTGAATTTTCATTATTTAAGAACATATAGTCGAAAAATTAATTTTTAAAAATTACAATTAACTATAACTTTCTTATTTTTCCATGAAATGAATTAATCTTACTTGTAAAATTCAATTTATCTGTAAACGTTTTCCAGCTAGATATCGCAGGATCGTGACGCACATACATACAAACACACATCCGGACAGTGTTTATAAGGACATCATATAAGATATATTCCCCTTGAAACACATTTAAAAAAAAAAAATTTTTCGGTAACTCGATTTTGTTACTACTCCAAAGCTTCCTCTATCAGGAAGCAAAATTACTTGAAATCCATCCGAATTATTTGGAAATTAAAAAAAAATTCTTTTAAATCACTTAAAGTATATTGAAATCACTTTAAATTCCATAAAATCTATTGAAATCCTCTATTTAATCCTAATATTTTTGCGATCTGGTAAAATTTCCTAAAATCAATTAAAATCTCTTCAGATTCATTCAAATTGTTTAAAATCCCTTTCGATACTTAAGAAAATTTTTATAATAAATTACTGTAAAATCTTGAAACTCCCGTGAATTATTTTGAAATTCTTTAAAAATTCCTCAATACCATTGGAAATCTTTTGAAATCGCTGTATGCTAAATTCCTTAAAATCAGTTAGCAGCTCTGATCTCAATTTTTGTCAATTTTTTTGAATTTTTCCCAGATTAAATAAGGTAATGATCGAGCTCCAATTGATGTCCATATGGTTAGGTGATAAAAGTACACTTGCATTATTTAGTTTGCAATTAGAAACAAACGCGCTTGCGTGTTTGCAAAAAAGTTCCTTTAGTTAATTTTACGTCATTTTGAGAAACGCCTAGGACAACGCCAGTATATAAAGCAACTGATAAGCACATGAAAGTTTAAGTCGAGCGTCACCGCTTATATATAAGAATAGTATAATAACAAAAGCTCTCATTAGGTCTGTAGCTCGTACTTGAGTTTTTTATATTAAGGCCATTTCGCAGTTGTCTTTAACATGTCGCTCCAATTCACTTGCAGGATTCTCCTGTTATCTGCTCTTGCAGTCGCCGTCTACTCTCAGGGTAAATATATTCATCTTCTGTTTCAGATTTTTATCCATTTTACTTCAAGAAATTAGAAAAAAATCATGAAAATCTAAAGATATTTCAGTCATTTAAAACACATTACATATTTATGTTGTTTATTTGTGAAGAAAGAGTTAGAGGGGACAGGAAGGTTTTTAAAAACAATCGTACTTTCTGCTTCTAAAGGTACTGGAGGTTCTTCAAATGGTGGAGCTGATGGACCAAATGCAGTCGTTGACGCCAAACCAACTATACCCTCAATGATTCAAGTCCCAACAACAGATGGAATCGTAGGAACCTTACTTAATGCATTGTGGCCAATAACGCAAATACTTTTACAGCTACTCAATAGTTATCTCAAGAATATGTATGGAAAGTCACTGCCGTGCACACTTTTTTCTATCACACCTTTGAAGGGCGAATGCACGGACTTAACACAAGCGTAAAAGAAAATTTACAAACTGATTTGTGCAAAAGTCCTTTTTAATGGTGGCGACTTCTCGAAATTAAGGAATTTTTCTGAAATCGGAAACATACCTTGTGCTTAAAGGTCTTCTCGAATAATAAAATAATAATAATAATACTTAATGTATAATTCGAACGGAGTTAATGGCGTCATATGAATAAAGATATTGATTCGAAAACTTTACTTGTCCTTACTTTTATTTATTAGTTATAAGAACAAAAATACAAGTATTACATTTTTAAAAATTATATTAATATACATTTTTTGTTGTACGATTTTTATGAATAGTGAACAAGCTCGTTTTAGAAAATTCATCTAACTATGACATAAATTAAAATTTTAGGAGATAGGTAAACATATTATTTAATGTTCGAAAAAAGAACAAACATACAAATTACAATTCTTTTGTTTCTTAAGAGAGAGTTTTAGATCCAATGGGGTATTTTTTTATAGTACAAAAGAAGACAATTATGGAAAATTGCAGTCGTGTAATAAGGAGCGCAATTAAACAGAATTTTTTTTAATTTCACTTACTTCGCAACATTTTATATAAAACTACAGGTTGATTTTATATTTGGAATGCTAACTTCTACTTAGAGATAGATTCACAGTATAAACGTACAATTTTATATTGTATCAATTTTGACTTGAAAAATACGTAGTTTGAGAAATTGAAGAAAGAACGCAAATATTATTCTTATAATTTAGATAATTATATAACAAATAGTTTTAAATCGTACGTTCATAGAGAATGACGACAATATTTGTCTGTATTGTTTTTTTAACCTTTACGTAAATGGATAGCTACAGCGCATTTGCGTTAAATATTATTATCTTTATTAATATGCTAAGTGTGATAACAAACTTCCGAGTTAGGCGACATATTTAAATACAACTTGATAAAATATTTAATTATTTCAAAACAGTAAAATTTAATTTACCTCATGAATTCTTCATGAAAAAACTAGTTTATTCGTATGAAAATATATTGAATACCTAAAATTTGATTTCAATTCAAGGGGTATTATCTCATTTTAACTCTTACTAATTTTTTGAATCCAGTGTAATTGCTTGGATTTCGACATAAAAAACATTCCTTTGTAACAAATACGAAGCTCAAAAAATTATTGAAAACTTTTCTAAATATATAAAATATTTTCTTCGTATAGCTATTCTTAAAGAATATTAAAAATAAGATATTGCGTTTGCAATAAAAAAAAATTCATTCCATGTTTTGAAGAAATTATGCTTAACAGATTGTAGTTTATGCTCATTACAGAATTTCTTTATAACATTTAGCTTTCCAAATAACGTTAACTACTCGAAAATTTCAACTAGGAGAATTAATCATTTTTAAAGAAATTAAAGTCATAAATTAAAAATATTTATATATCTTATATTCTTTATACAAAAAATTCAATTTCAAGAAATAAAATTCGGCTGAAGTTACAGACGTCTACTCAGACGAATTTTTTTTTTCGTCAACAATATAACAAATAATTTAAAATCGTACATTCTTGAAGAATTACGTCAATATTTGTCTGTATTGTTTATATTATACCATATATAAATTCATATCTATATTGTTTGAAAAAAAATTTCTTATGCTTTCTGTTTCAATAAACAAATTGTTGTAAGTAGAACAACTTATTAGTGAGAATCCTTCTGCCCAATAGATATACACTCAGATCTTCGATGAAACATAAATTCTGAAATTACAATAAAAGAATGAAAGGAATTTTCGTAATTATAAATAAAATATATTTTCAACTATATATAAAAGTATACAAAAATATAATTTCTAAACAAATACAATTTGCTTTTAAATTTGTAACAAAACGATAACTCTTATTAGTCTTGGATATAACATACTTCTATACAAAATTGTCGACTAGTCGATTTTCATGGTGAAATCTTGAAAAACCATAGAAAATAATGTTTTTTTTTCGTTTAAGTCAGCTAATATGCAAAATTTGAAAAAATATTTGAAACAAAAGTTGTAGACCTTATTGAAATACACATTTTTTTCTACGAGTGATAGTTTTCGAGAAAATTAAAGATACATCGATGTTTATAAAAATAAAACCCATTAACCATAACTCTTCGCATTGTAAAAAGAAATTATTCTAGACGATAATCATGGTAAAGGGCAATGTTAAAGGAGAATGGCAAAAGGAAATGGTAAAAAGAAATGATAAAAGGAAACGGTAAAGAGAAATGGCAAATAGAAATTGCAAAGGAAAATTATGGTAAAAGCAAATGATAAAAGGAAATGATAACAGGAAACGGTAAAGGGGAAAGTCAAAATACATAGGTATAGGCAGTTTCACGGAAATCGGAAGTTTGATCTGTTCGGAAGTACACCCTTATTCTTAATGGTGGATTTTAATTTAATTGAAAGTTTTGAAATTTAGGAAACAACATTTCCAGTAAAACAATTATAAAAATATTGTAGCCTATGTTATCATTTGGAAATTATAACAAATTTTTTAAGGGGTTCTCAAAATTGTAAAATATTACCATTTGAAGATTTAAAATAAAATTGCAAACGATGGAAGAAGGCATATTGTAAATTAATATTAAAAGAAATTTAAATTATCTTTTTTAGTGCTTTATTATTTCTCAGGAAACATAGGAATCTTATAATTAAATATATAATGAGAATATACATTAGTTATATACTTAAAAATTTAACTAAATTAGAACTTTAGTTTCCTCCTGACGTCCTTTATCTTGTCCGTTAAATACTTTCCCAATAGCTTCATTCTCACCTTACGTTGAAAACCTGTGACTCCAGCTTCTGTGATTTTATCATAAAGCAAATCTACAATATATAAACAAAGAAAACCATATAGTTTCCCATAAAGTTTTCCATATAGCTGACTATATAGTTTTCTACATGGGATTTTTCAGTAGGGGTTTAATAATTTAATTTGTTTTAGTAAATATCCTAGAAATAAATGCGTAACCGCCATAAAGAGAAAAAAAGAATAATTTTTTGTTTGATTTCTATCTGTCTCTCTGCACTTTCTTCAATCAAGAGGGAAACCTAGAAATCTCGAAAATTGACAAAAGAACTATTGGTGAGAATCTTGTAAGATTTGTGTGAAATTGATGTGAAATTTTTCCTGTATTTAAGAAATTCATATTTATAAACTGTATTGCATAGCGGAAAACATGTATTCGAAATTTGTTGAAAAACCTTGAAAGCTTAATTGCGAAAATATTTTTCTAAACCCCGCTAAGCAAATTTCCTTGTATAATCCACTGGAACAAGTTAAAACGTGGCTCTTGAAAATTCCTATCAACATTGCCGAAGTAAAGCGTCCCTAATTATTTGTGAACAATGTGTTACCTCTACCTGCTTTGGCGTGCGTGCTTAAGACAATTAAAACTGAGTCACCTTCGTCGATAATGTTTAGGTATTCGATTTACCTTGAAGCTTCACTGACACTTCTTCAGTTCTATTTCAAGTAAAGAAAAAAAATAGTTGCACTTCTGTAAAAAGGAAGACGTAACTACAAGGTTGCAATACAAGTTTTCCAAGTGTAACTCAACTGATAAGACCATCATGTACGTCACAAATTGCGATGTGTGTGTGACTTCTAATATTTAACCACGATTATCTTCCCTAACTCGTTTTTCACCAAGCAAGTACATTGCCAGCGCATTCCTAAGACCGATAAGTTCTCTGTAACACATATACATGGAAACCTTGACCTTCCTGTTGAACGGTCAACTATTTCAAATTTTCGTAAACCGCTCCATTTTCTGCGTACCTAATTTACTTATTTTTCTTAGCTCATATTGCATTTCTCCATGCATAGAAAATGTTTACATGCGATACAACTATTTAAGTAGAATTCAGTTAGTTGACAGAAGTTGTAATTGTTGTAATTGGAGAAAATATAAAGGACAGACGTTTTTCGGTGAATTAACTGATTAAAGAGTAAAAAGGTAAGGTAGAGTATTTTTGTGGTAAAGAGTAGCCCGAGTGGGGGAACTATGGCAAGACTTTAACTAGTTGTTAACTAGACTTCTGTCCGCGAACACCAATTTATTGGAAATGAAGACTATGACAAAGACCTTCTGGATCCTGGGCCTCTTGGCTTGCATTCTCAGCATCTCTTCAGGCGACGATTTGACCGTACCTACAACAAATCAAGCCACTCAACCAAATGGAGCTGTTAGCAGTACCAACACACCAAATACTCCATCAAGTGTGTTCTCGTTTGAAAGTAACGAATTCAATGTAGCGCAAAATGTAAAACTTTGTTTTCTGTTTCAGCACAAGATCTCACAAAAGCGGCAGATCCAAGTTTCCAGGCAACTTTACTGGAGCAACCGGTGAGTTGGTTGTTGACTGCGCTCTCTTTCATTTGGTCTTATGTGATCGTCGGACCAATAAGTCTTGCTATTGATCTCGCACTGGAACCTATCACTCTTTCTATAGATGCTGCTTTATTACCAATTAACCTTATTTTTGGCGACATTCTGGCGCCCATCAAGAACTTTATTGGCGATCAGTATCAAAACTTGAAAGATGGTATCTGGTGGCTTGCCTTGGAAGCCATCAGTTATGGATCAGGGGCAACGGCTGGGTCGGTTTCCGTAGCTATGGAGCTGGCGGTGAATGGGATTTTACAATTCTTTACAAACATTGGACTACCACTTGCCAACACTGCAGAAAAGCTCTCCCAGGTGACGGACCAACTGGCTAATGTGAGAAAAAAGAGGTCCATCATGGATGCTGCCGGCAGCCTGTCAAGCGGAGTAATGAGCTTTGTCAAGTTTCCCTTCTTAGTTGTGGGAACCATTTTCTCTTTCCTCAGTTATCCATTTAGGATGATTTTCAATGTGGTAAAGTTTCCTTTTAATATTTTGTTTGGATCATCTGATGAAGGAGACTCGACCTACACCTTACTTTTGACAGATATGAACATCGAAGATATCACGTATATGGTGTTGGAGGCAGCCTGGGATTTCATGAAGAGCATTGGTTTACCTGCAATGGACAGTCTGGCCATCAAACTTTTGCAGAGCGACATTTTACCACCCAAAATAGAGGATATACTTATACAATTCGACTCCATTTATAAATTATTCAAGATGTTCGGATATGTCAATTAAATCTTTAAAAGTATATTATTTATTGTGGTAGAAATTGAAGAGAATTTTCAGACATCAAGATATCTGTTTATGTAGCCAACATCTTATGAGAATAAAAAAAGTTGTAGTAAGTCTTGCATTTTTATTGACCTGTGAGTCAAATCAAATCAACTGCACCATCAAATTTTCCATGGAAATATATATTATGAAATAAATAAAAAATTTTTCATTATTCCTTTTTTTCTTCTTTGTTTTGTTACATGGACATTTGGATAATATTTTCTTGCAAAAATCATAAGTCAAAGTCTGTTGATGATAATCCAGTAAAATTTTAATAGATTGTAGATAAATATCTTCCCCTTCAAATGGCATATTCAGCAGTATTTTCATGACAACTTTTTCGAATTTAGAATAGATTTTTATTAGAATAAACATAACTTTAAACAGAATAAGGAAATTCGTATTATATTAACTGTTTTTAAGAAATTAGTTTTTTAAAGAAGACTTTTTTGATGAATTATCAATTCGTACTTTAATTCTTGGACTTAGAGACCTAAAAAAATGTTAACCTTCTTTTATAATGTATAACTTATAAAGGTCATAGTTTCAGAATAAATTTTATCAGTGGTAATAAAGAAATTGACAATTACTATTTTTTCGACAATATTCGTAAATATTTAAATCAATGGTATGCAAACTTTTAAAAAATGTAAAAGATGATTTTATAAAAATTTTAATTCTAAAGAACTTTTACTCTTCACATTAAAAATAGTACATTTTCTTACAAGGGGGAAAAATGGAACTTCCGAACGCATGTGGTATGAGGGCCGAGTTTAATTTTTAATTTTAATTAAAAATTTTAAAAATAATAACAAAAAAAGCCTACTGCGGAACATCGTACTTTCGCGCATGGAATAGAGAAAAAAATGATTTTTGCAAAATTCTTAACAATATTCCCTAAAAAAATAACAATTTTAAAAGGTGGACTGAGAATATCCATTCCTAATATTTTCAGCAAATTAGCCATTATTTTGTTTTGAAATTCAAATATACGTAATCAGTAGAAAAATACACAATTAAAAAAAATCTGCCAGTTTTCGTGAGAATTTGAGAATTGGAAGGTTAATTTCAATAGCTCGTAATTCCTAAGATAAATTTTTTTCTACCAAACTATCAAATAGGCCTTTATTTTCATTGTAGAATTATAGTTACAGGCCAATTATTTATACTAATTATAATGAGCTGAACCTCTCCGCATAATTTGAAATGGAATCGGTCGAATGAAAAAAAATTGTCCTTAGAACAGTAAACTTTATTGCGATATCTCAGGTGGAACACGACACCGATAGTACAAGTTTCTAATAATAAATCCCGCCATTGTAGTATTAAAAATATGTGTTTTTTGAATGTTTAGCAGCTCTTCACATCCCATTTGGCAAATTAAGTTGATACATCTGGTAATCCTCCAAATAAGACATCGATTAAAGGAGCAGCCACTCCCCTAAGAACGACTTTGATAAGGTTTTTAACTAAAGAAGGCACGAGTAAATCAGGTAAAGAGTCTACAACGTTCTCCAAGAGTTGTATCAATCCGCCGTTGTTAGTAACTCCACTGCACTCGAAATGACCTTCCAAGCTAACTACACAGGGTAGTGCACCACCAAGTAAACGACCGACGGCTCCATTCGTTAGTAGTTCCAATGTAATAATTAGTTCCACTACTTTTTCGAGAACTCCGGCTAGTAAGGTCCCAACAAGTGGAATCTGGAGGACAAGGCTTAGAACACTTTGTAATAATATTTGCAGACTGCTCGTATCTGGTCCACCTGATCCTGGAGGGTCAGAAACACTCGAGCCAGTAGCTCGTTTGGTCACTGAAACAATAAAAATGGGAAAAAATGGTTCAGTATGGAAATTACAATAAAGAGATAAAAGTGGTGGATGCGGGAAAAGGTGTTGATAATTTTTTGTAATTATTATAGAATAATTATAAAATGATTATGGAATAAAGTTAGCTTTTGGGGTTTGATATATACTCACTACGAGCATTTACAGCACAGGATGATAGAAGTGCTAAAATAAGCACATATTGTCCTGTGACCAGTCTCATGGTTGCAGAATATGTAGTGACACTATGCAACCGACAGTCTTGGTCAACCCCTTTATAAGCATATCGCTGCCTGTCTAAGTAAAGACATTCAAGTCGCTATCCATCAGTTCATTGTTTTAGTATGGGTTTACGTGTATGTATAAGCAGAAATTTACAAGTATACCTACTTCTGTATATGCGGAAGAGCGGGGCAATCGGTTTCGATCACCTTGTTGTTACTTATTTATAATGTTATATAAGTTTCGGTGTTTTAGTCATATAGTTTTGTAACTATTCCCAAATTCATTGATTTAATTTCAGATAAGGGAAGGTAGATGAGTGGAGTGAGATTTGAGACTCAAATAGAAAAGTTGGCATTTTTTGTGTTTCTGTTTGGTTTGAAGGTCTCTTAAACAACAAATACACATAAAGTTGTATGCATTTAGTTTGAATTTTATCGCATCAAGTAACAAACGTTCATAATTATTCAATACCCTCAAGTTCCTTAAATACAAGAGTTTTAAAGTTTGAGCTTCTCAGGCACGACGCATTTAAAGACGTTTGGGAACGTCCTAAAAACGTTTTTAGAACGTTAAAAAAAGGCAAAACAATACCTTCTCATTTGATGATGAGAATTTAAAAACGTTCAATGTTCCAAATACGTCCTTAAACCGTCTTCGGAACATTGGTATATTTTTAGAACATTATTTGGCCTGAGTTAGGATGTTTTTAGAACCCCCTAAAAATCTCTTCGGACATTCTTGGGTATTTCAAAACTAGAGCATCTGAAACAAATGTCTAAAACTAGTAAAAGAAATTTCACATATAAATACCTGTGTAGAAATTTTGATGGGGTTCTGATAGGGTCCTAGTCAGTTTGCCCCAGTTATAATGTGGTCCTGACCTGTAAAACTGGCAAGCATCCCACAAGAGGCCATCAAGATCAAAACCCATTATTGATTAATTATTAAGGGGAGTTTCAAAATTTTTAGATATAATTAAAAAAGTTTGTTAAGTATTTCAAGAAATTTAAAAATATTAAGGGGATTCTAAGACACTTCAGGAAATTCTAGAAAATATTTAGAAGGATTTCAATAAAATTCAAGTGCTTTTAAATCATTTTTAAGTTCATGTATTTACTTATCCGATTCATACCTTACAGACATTTTTTCTCTGCAACGTTACTTTTAAATTTAAGAAATTTCTAAAATTAAAGTTAAAGGTAACGTGTCTAATGTGTCTAATTAAGTGTGGAAAATGTTAGGAATTCCCTAATTTTACCTAATGTTTGATTTTGACGGGAAAAAATCTTCAATCTGTTTCGTTATCAAAAATATCTCAGTTTATCTGGTCCTAAATTTTTATTAAACTAAAAATAAAATTTTCGAAATAATTTTTTTTTATAAATGTAAATATTTAGGCCCAGATAAACGTACTTTAATACTTTAACTTTAATTTTAGAAAGTTTCAATTTGATACCTTCATAAACAGCCATTAATTTAGAAGTAACGTTGCAGAAAAAAATGTCGGTAAGGTAGGGATCAGCTAAGTAATACATGACGGTAAAGAATTTCAAAATAATTTGAATGAGTTCCAAGATTTTAAAGTAATAAAAAAATTGTTTGAAGTATTTGAAGGGACTTTAAATGATATTAAAGAATTTTAAAGGATTTTAAAATAACTCAAAAAAAATTAAGGATTTTCAAGAACTTTAACAAGATTTAAAAAGTTTCAAGAAATATTAAATGATTTCAAGAGATTTTACGTAATTTTGAAGGGATATCAAGAGATTTTACAAGAATTCAAAGACATCAAGATTTCCTAAAGAAAGGATTTAAATGGATTTAAGTAGGTTTTGATTTTAAAACAACTCTAAAAAAGTCAAGCATTTTCAAGAATTTTCACAAGATTAAAAAAATTCTAGGCCTCCTAAAGAAGTCAAGAATATTGTAAGGAATTTTTAATGATATTAACAAATTTCTCAAAGTTTTTAAAAGTATATAAAGAAATTAAACGATTTTCAAGAAATTTCAAAGATGTCAATACATGAAAGGATTTCAAGAAATTTGAAGTGATTTTCAGGCATTTCAAAAAATGTTAAAAAAGTTTCAAGATTTTGAGATAATTTCATAATATAAGAAATGTTTTAGGATTCTTCAAAATGTGTAAAATCTCTTGAAATTTGCTCAAATTGGTTGAAATCTCTTGAAACTTTTAAAAACATTTTGAAATCCTTTGAGATAGTTTAAAACCTCTTCTTTTCAAATTTCTTTAAATCTCCAGTTATTGAAACTTATTAAAAAATATAATCATAAAATGTAATTTAATAATAATTTCGGTCAAAAGCTGTTTAAAGTTCATAGAAATATTTGTTCGTCAAAAAACATAAATGTTAGATAGTTTCGTTAATGTATAAAAATAACCATTTTATATATTTCTAGAAATAATTAAGTATGGAAAATTTTGGAATATAGATATAAGATTGGAGAATTTGCAATTGAAAGCGCCATTTAAATACTGAAAAATTAATACATATTACAAACAAATTTTGAAATTAAGAAATTATACCTATATTTGAATTTAAATTAACACGGAAAGTTTTGGACCCTATAATTATTAATCAAATATGCGATGAGAGTATAAAAAGTGAAATAATTGAAATCCTAATACCTGGAAAGATTCAATTCTCCTTGTGATATGCAATTCGCTTTAAAGTTTTGCAAAACGGTTCTACCCTATTCAGGCGCTCATATTATTCTTAATGTAAACATTTTTAATTTATATAAATAATAAAAAAAAAATTATGATGGATACAAAATTGCAACAGAATTGGATAGAATTCCTAAAAATTAGATTTAGAAGAGATCATTATTATAATTTTGTATATTATTGCAAATGATTGAACTTTTCACGAATTAATCATTCATTGATCAATTTTTTCTATAAATGCATTAAATAACTTTTGCTGTTTTTATCTATGATTTCATAATATAAAATTTGGAGTTAATTGTTATGCCATGATTATAAACCAGCAGTAATAGTAAAAACTATTAGCATGTAATATATTCTCTTCTTTCATCATTTAGGGCGTTGAGAGAAAGACCATACGGGTTTGATGTAACAGACAAAAGATAAGTATTTATTATTCTTTTACTACTATTTTACGCTCTCGCAAACCTCTTTTCTTCAATGTGTATTTCTGCAGAATTGCAGTAAATTATGAGCTTATTATAGGATAAATAGAATTGCGATTTTATTATTTCAATAATTCAGGCCATGTATTACTTCTTCGATCCCTACCTTACCGACATTTTTCACACTGCAACGTTACTTATAAATTTATTGAGATATAAAATAAAAAATTTCTAACATTAAAGAAAATATATATGCTAAGGTACGTTTATCTGGTCCTAAATTTTTATTATAATAGAAAAAAAATTATGTTAATATTTATTACCAGATAAACGTACCTTAACTCTTTAAATTTAATTTTAGAAATTTTCAATTTGATATTTCAATACATTTAGAAAAAATGTCGGTAAGGTAGGGATCGGATAAGTATTGCATGACCTTAAGGGATGATTCAACTAACCGAACAGTAAATTCTAATGCAAGTCCTGCAAAAAAACGCTTCTTACGTATGGTTTAAAGTGATTTTGTAATCCTGATCTTTGGTGATTTATTCTTTACGAAATGTTAATGCTTCTCTTATTAAAGGATGATTAAACAACTCTTTAGAAAAATTCAAAAACATATATTTGTCATCTCTACAAATTCCCTACTTACTTTAATATGAATTTTATCCTCATCAGTCCTCATAGATTGATCACAAAACCTTTGCGATTTTATTTATTAAGAAATGCCGATATTCTAGTTTCAATTTGTTCAAGGGATGATAAAACAATCCTTGAAGTAAATTCAGAGATATATTTTTGCTATGTACGCCTCCTCTACTTCTTTAAAAGTGATTTCATGTTGTAGTAGTTGAATAAAAAATCTCTAATGATTTTAGTTACTAAGAAACGATGATTTCCATACTTGCGGTATGAAACCACCCCCAAAAAATGCTGTATATCCAAAAGAAACCGTTTATCTTTACCATATAGTTTGTGGATATGCACCTTTTATTTCGAAAAGTCCGATCGTCAAAACGTGAAAGTTTTAGCCAAATCGAACAAAGAGTTTCGGAGAAAAAAACCTTTCCCGATATGTGGCCCTAAAAGCGACTGCAAGGTTCGAAAATATACGAAAAAAGTTATCCAATACATCATCCGGTTTTTATCATCTGGGTTGAAAATTATCTATATTGAGAAATATTTATATTGAGAAATTATCTAGGCAAAAACGGATAAAATATAATATGGTAAATATAAATATTATATATATTTGATTTCA
>JAUESI010020114.1:0-13802 GCA_032275145.1 Synergus laeviventris | reverse complement strand
CCACTTCTTTGGTTAGTATATTCAATTTTTAAAATTGGTAACATATATATACAATACACATAAAGTATGGTGCATATACATAACTCATATAGCTTTAGTTCAATGTGCGGCCATCTGTTGGCGCTGTCTCCAGTTTATCCTTCTGCAGAGCTTTAGCATTGAGTGAATAGGACCTGGCGAGCGGTGAGCATCTAAAAGTGTTCTCTAGGCAGGACCCGCAGTGTACCATGGTATCCGAGTTTAGATCCACTTTTAGGAAACGTTTTCTAGGCAGGACTCGCATTGTACTGCGATATACGAGTTTGAATTTGTTTCCTGCTTATGAGCACTGGGTAAGAACCTCAGTGTACTAAGGTATCCGAGTTTGGAGCCATAAACATAAGACTTTGATTCGAGATTACGCTTTGAGACTTAGAAGTTTGTTTCTGGTCTTCAAGAACTTGGTCTCTTGGATAAGTCGGTAAAGATTGAGCACCCCCTCTCTGTCAACAACCACGATTTATTGACTGCGAGCATATCTGAAGAATGAGGAAGTCTTTTATAAAGAAAGTAATTCGAAGAATATAAAACGAGACTCGTGAACGAGTAGTATGGTAATCATCTTAAAAGTGTTTTCTGGACAGGACTCGCAATGTACTGTGATATCCGAGTTTAAAGCGCCAAGCAAAAGATTCTCAATTGAGTCAAAAAACTGAGATCAGGAGAATGTTCCTAGCCCTCAGATATTTGATCCCTTGAAAGGATCTGTAAAAGATTACATACTCTCGGCTTGCACAAGCACCATTTTAGAAATAGCGGATACCACTTTTGTGATATCCATAGAGGTGCTATGACCACTCCAGTTGCTTTGTCGTTGATTATTTTTTGGAGAACTCTAGGTAAGATCGCGAAGAGTGGAAAGGCATAAAAATTATTATTCCAGTGGATCGTAAATGCGTCGATAGCACATTCCCCTTACCCAATCGCAATAAGTCTCGCATTTGGTGTTAGACCTTGTAGCGAACAAGTCGATTTCAGGTTTACCAGACTTGGCTAAAATTTCATCGAAAGCAGATTGGGACAGTTCCCATTCTGTATCGATATTTTTTATTCTGGACTGAAAATCGGCTTTGAAGGTTTCTCGTCAAGGTAGATAGGACGCGTATACCTACAAAAGTTTAGAGTCAGACCAATCTCAGAACTCCCTTGCTAACCTATGAAGTAATGGCGTATTGGCTTCCTCCTATTTTATTTATGTAGGCCTTAGCTGTAGAATTATCCACTCTAATGAGAATTTAGGATTCTGATAAATCAGATACGAAATACGTAATAGCGAGTAAGGCTGCTTTAAGCTCTAGGACGTTTATGTGAAGTTTTCGTTCGTCTTCTCTCTAAAAACCGTGAGTACCTTCTCCGTCGCAATAGACTTTACTTGAGCATGCCACCAAAGGAGATCCTCGTAGGTATAAGACAGTAATGTCATAAAGCAATCAAAATTTTCCTGATTTTCTTTGCAGATCCAAATTATGTTTTAGCTCCCAATTATGCCAGCGAAATCTCTTATTTAAAGGACTATTTCGCCAGATTTTTTGTGATAAAAAAGTATTTTTCTCTCTTTTTGTAACTATCGTTCAGAGAGACAGCAATCTCATCATTAGGCTTTGGAGCTTCAAGGAGACATGGTCTAAATCTAGGATATATCTTTAGACTGATATGTTGTGACAAAGCTAGTTTTCAGGTTCGGCAGTCGTTTGTTCCGGAACACTATCGCCCACTTTTTGACCGTTGTCAGATGTTTCACGCAGCGTTGGCGGAAGGTTTTGAAGTCGATGTCACTTCCATTTTCTCCGGATGGTAGTGTCTAATCGGTCTCTACGCAGATAAAAAATAAAATGTGCTTTTCGGAGATCTGCTTGTAGGGATACGTACTAGAGTACGATTTTCGGGCTTACCTGGCCTCTCGTATAAGTTCGACAGAAAAATTGGGTAAAGATAAAGTTATTGTCTATGAATTATGTCTCGCATAATTTCAGACTACTTTTCCTTCCTTTTAGCATTTTATTAACCATCACTAGCTTACCTCCATGATTTCGAAGATCAGGGAGACTCTTGAATGGAGATAGGTTAGAAACGGAGCTTTGTCTTGATGAAAAATTCAGTCTCTCTTCTAACCAAGGGAGCCTCTTCCAGAGGCTTTTATTCTCTTTATTATAGTCTCTGTTGGGACTCTGAAATGAAAGTATACCATGTGTTGACCCCGGCCGTATGGAGGCACCACCTATTCAGTGGCCCTACTGCAACCAGAACACACGGTAAATTTAAAAAAATGGTCTATTTTTATGAAATAGTTGTTCTAAAATTATTATCTCAGGGTTTTTTTTATTTGAGAAATTAAGTTGGATGCAAAAAATAAAATAAGTATGTTAAAAGTATCAAATGACATGAAAGAACTTCAACAATAGCAAAAATCAATTTTCCGGGATGATATTAAAGTGAAATACGGTGATTATGTGTGTTCAAGACACTTCGACGACAATGACATTATTTTACAGAAGGCTATGACAGGTCCTGATCGACATATAGTGGCGAAGGTAAGTGTCAACAATAGAAAATTACAAGTAATTATAAATAATTATAATTAAATATATTGATAAATTCTTTATATTATATTTTATTTAAAGAATTTTCACTCTTTTAGTTGTTATTAGGTTGGGGCACGGGAGAAGAAGCAAAGGTTATTTTTAATCCTTATTTTATTCACTTTTAAAATACCCTCATATACAATTAATTTTTCTTATTTACTTTTCTAAACACTCCTCACACATTTAGGCATACACATATAATTTTCTTGTAATATTCGCATATACGTAATCCCTTATTTCGCTCACGATAATAAATGTCGTTTCGCAAGCGGCTGTATACTATACAATCTTTACTGCTCGCTCTCGAGTCTAATCTTATTATTTTCCTATTTATTTCCTTACAATGATTTCCCTGTTTTACTAATTGCTCACAGGCAAACTATGTCGCGTTCGATAGAGAGAGAATAAGCTATCTTTACTGACTCATCCAAGAGATCAAGTCTTTGAGTATCAGAAACAGACTTCTAGATCTCAAAGCTCAATCCCGAGTCCGAGTCTTATGCTTATGACTCCAAACTAGGATACTACGATAAATCGCGGGTCCTGCACAGAGAACACTTTATGATGCTCACCGCTCGCTCCCAAGCCCCCGACTGCTTGAAAATCGTCCTGCAGTCTCTCTTTCCTTCTCAAGTTCTCAACTTTCCTTCCACTCGCGATTTTACTTTTCACTAGATCGCGGGTGGAGAAAAATTCGCGTTTGCGCGTTTCGTGGTATTGTACTGTTATTGTATCCCTTGGAGTGACTCGTCTAAATGCCGACGCATTTGCGTTTTCTTGTCTCTGATTGCGCCCATCTTATTTCTCTGCATTCGCCTCTGTTTCTATTTGACTACGTATTTTTCAAAATGTCGAGTGAAATATAACTCCAGGTGGTTGTTTTATTACAAGGTTAGTACGCGGTATTTCAGGCACTTCTTGGACAACAACTTGGTAAAATGTAGAGCGCATTTCTTGTGGAGTAAGAGGATCTGGATCATCACTCATCTCGTGCTCTCTGATGATACTATCGAAACGTGCAATAAACTTGCTTGCTCTTTCTCTCTTGTTCATCCGAATTTGATATAGCCTCGTCCTTATGGCTATTCGTAGGTTGATTTAAACCAAGTACTTTTAGATGATATTCATCATCAATCCTATTGATTATTTGTCGCATTTTTCCGTTTTGTACTCATCTCATCTGAAAATACTTCTGTGCACTTCATTTTTGGATCAATCAAGTCTAACAAGTCGTAGCAGTTCAGCTCTGTTCTTACACTATCCAGCCATATTTCAAAGTTAGTTTTTTGAGAAAATCTGCAGTTTCTACTTATTGACTTCAATTCTACTTTTTACTTGTTGACTTTCTGCTAGAACTTGATTTGCACCTGTTGTATGAATAGTGCTGGTTAACTCTGAATTTTGGTTACTCATAATCGATGTACTCTTTGCTGCGTCTGCTTCTTTTTGTAGACTGCTGAGTCTTTTCTTCTTGACTCTGCCGCAGTGTGATGAATCAGGTTTAACATTTCTAAGGTCTCTTTCACCAATGCTCGAGATGCTTGATCAGTGATTTCTCAGAGATGTCATGCTAGCTGACGTAGCTGTGCTACCACCAGCTGTTGTATTCAACCCAGTGTTAACAGCTGTGGTGGCAGTTATTGCTGTCATCACACTTCTGTCTGTAGTCCTCTTCGACTATTCGGTTCCAACCTCTGGATTTCAACTTAAATTATTCTTCTAATCTCTTATCTCGTTTGCTGCGAAAATATCACTCATGATTATTACATGGATTTTTTAACAAAAAAAAACTTAGTTATTTTCAGGACGCAGACGTGATCTTACAAACCTCCCTTGTCCATGAATGAACTACTCAAAAGCACCGCCTATTTCATTCACTCATTGACCCTAGAACTCTGAACTTTGTGAATTTTGAATAACAGTTTGATCAGAATTCCTTTCAGAGCCAGCGCCAGAGATTTGGCCAGCACCGCTGCGCTGGTCCGTTAATGAGACTAAACGTCCGGAAAAAGAAAAAAAATTCACTCAATCGACTCTATGTTCAGTCCGCACTCCAATCAAGTACTCTCTCCAATTTCAAGTTCGCAAGTGAAACATAAACCGAACAAAACTTTATTCTTTTATTTTCTGGAGAGAAAAAAAAAAGGAATCCCTCATAAATAAATTTAGGATTCTGAAAAATTACATCCCTTAATTCTTCAGAAGAAATACTTCTTACACTTGCAGCAAACTCTCTTCAAGCGTGCACAAAGTAACCTCACGCCACGTGTGGAATCGGAAAACATTTCGCGGAATGGATATAGGTCCGGGTCATATTACCATTTTTATTCAAAAGATAATCTCTGATGAGGTACGAGAAGCAAATTTTTTTTCTGACCAGTTAGCTACAACTCCAGATGCACAAAGCAGAGAGTAATGCTCAATTATTCTTCGATATGTACTAAAAAATGAAGAAATGCAAGAAAAATTGTTAGTGTTGGAAAGTAGCTTTAAAAGTATAAAGATGGCGCTAGAGTACGAGTAGTACAACGAGTGAGCAGTTGCTCGTGGAATTGTTGAGACGGTTCTCAGATCACACATCGCGTGTGGAGGTTGTGCCTTTGTCTGAGAAACGGGAGATTGGTCAGGCTTTGTTCAAGCTGAACAGGAGTTTCAATGTAATAAAAGAGTTCTAAATACAAAGTTAATTAAAAAGAGAAAACCGTGTTGTGATATTTTAATGTGCGTGTTGCATATGCGGCGCGAGTGAGAGATTCACATGATGTTTAACAACGTTGTCTTAAATTTGCGGTGTGGTTTAAGAAAGTTAAAAATATTTTGTTTATTTGCGTCAGAAAAGAAAATAAAAATTTTGGTTTTAGAAAAACACAACGAAAGAGTAACGTTGAACCTTTAACATGAGTGACGAAGAAAAGATAGAAGCGGAGATGAGCAAATATACTGAGGCAAAAGGTAAAGTGTTCTAAAGTTATTGGATATCCATAAAGAGTAATATAAGTAATGCAAATACAGTAATTATTTATATTAATAAGAGTAAGAGAAAAGAATAAAAATAATTTTAAAAAAATATTGTATACAGCCCTGAACACGAACACGGCTCAAGACGAAACAATGAATGAGAGAAGTGCAAGCTCATCTAATGACGCAAGCTCAGTAAGCTCTGATGCTATCCATCTAGGTACAGTGATACCATCAGAAAGACACACTCTGAGTATTTTCAAGCTTGCAGCAGACAAGAACCTAGAGTTAAAGAGAGACTTAAACGGAAACATATTTCCTGCCCCACTCTACAATCCCTTTGGGAAGGGCCTTGGCCACCGCATCCCCTGTGAGAGGTAGTTAGTTCTTTTGGTACCTCTGACCACGTTAGGTCTATTGCTTAATAAAGAAGTTCTGCAGTATAGTTCAGGTATAAAGTACTTAAATTGGGATTCACTGGACATTCCCTTAGACCCGTTAGAAAATTGGCAATCCTGCCAGGATAAGAGTAAACGATCTCAACTCTACGGAGTGATTTATCGATCAAACTACCCTATCTTTGGATAAGCACTTGGAAAACGGATATCACTACAGTATAACCCATCAAGCATATTTGAAAATCAACCACTACGGTGATAAATCGAAGACTTCGGACTATTACTACGGTATAGACCGTCAACTAGAAAATTTGGTGCGTTATTATAACGTTAAAAACCTAGAGCGTGTCAAAGAGGACAGTAAGACTCAGAAGACGTGCCCAGGAGAAGTAAGCAACAAAACAAGAGCAACAACTCTCTCAACAGCAGAGAAACAAGTAAGAAGGGAACTTAGTAAATAAGATAGACAATTTGTGCAGTTACACTCAAAGTGAGTAACTTTAGACGTTGGTATACTTCGCGTGCTCGCAAGCTCTGCCACCGATAATAAAAATCATCGAATTACTCTGAATTAACCTTGAGGAATTGTTGTAGCACGTTTCCGTAAGTGAAGAGTTTAAAAAAAAATGTACCAAGTGTATAAGCTTAAATCCGCTATTTGCACAGAGATGGTGGTAGTGAAAATATTTAGCTGCAATAGAAACGTCATGCTTTTTTTTGTGTGAGTTCGACACCTGTCTACATAAATCAGTGCACATAGTCAGTTTTTTTATACAACAACATAAATTTTTCCTTGAGTAATCATGTCTAGTTTTGTGCCAGAAAAGGAGCATTTGCGGGAAGATCTACTTTTTTGCTTCAATTTGAAGAAATCGGCTGCCGAATCACATCGAATGCTTGTGGAGGCCTATCGTGAAAGTGCTTTATCGGAAACAACTTGCAGAGACTGGTTTCGTCAGTTCAAAGACGGTCGTTTTGGACGCAAGACGATGCTGTGCGTTTGGTGGGATCAGTAGGGTGTCGTCTACTATGAGCTATTAAAACCTCGTGAAACTGTCGATGCTCACCGCTACCACCAACAACTAATCAAATTGCGCCGTGCTTTGTGTGAAAAAAGGCCGGATTATGAAGAAAGACATGAGAAGCTGATTTTTCTTCACAACGCCCCATCGCACACGTCAAAAATGGTCAAAAACTACTTGAAAACACTCAACTAGGAGGTGCTACCTTATCCCGCTTATTCACTAGACCTGGCCCCTTCTGATTACCACCTGTTTTCGTCGATGGGTCACGCGCTCGCTGAACAACACTTCGATTCGTACGAAGACGTCGGAAAAAGGCTTGACGAGTGGTTTGCATCGAAAAATGTATAGCAAGCGAAGGAAAATACTTTGAATAAAGTTTATTTTATTTTCTGCAAAAACAAACTTTCTTTTGCCTTAAAAACAGCGGATTTAAGCTTATACACCTAGTATAACTAAAAATTTTTACGCGTTCGCGACTCACACACCCGAAACTCGCAGTTAAATCAAACCTGGTGTTCCACGTTTATAGGGAAAATTTAAGCACACAATACCACACACAAACAGACAGTTCCACGGATTCTGACAGCCAGCCCGTTCACTGCCATTTGAAGCGAACGGAGGAAATTAGAAATCTTGCTCAGATCAACAATGCATTGGTCTCGGAGGACGAGTCGAACAAAGGTTTGCATCAGCGGGAGTCGTCAGACGAGGAAACGACACCGCCATCGACGCCCAAAACCATCCCAACAGCGGGTGGTCCAGTTAGAACAGGAAGGAACAGTATGCGACCCTTAAATGTGCACTCCAGAAAAGACCACCGGAGGCCAGGTACATAGAGGAGTTGGAGGTCATACATGGCATACTAGAATCCTACGAATTAACACTGGGAGAGCAGGAGGAAATAGATTAATACGAGAAGTCTGCAGAGTGTCAGCAATCAGCGGACGATTGCGCTCCATACATGGAAAACAACATGATTGATCTTTTTGACAGATTACAGAAAACGGGTCTCAAACTCCAACAAGATAAGTGTGATTATCTTGGAACTTGAATATCTAGGACATTTAATAACCAAAGACGGCGTAAAACCTACCCCTGCAAAGATACAGGCAGCGAGAGATTTTAAAACACCACAGAACTTCACTCAAATTCAAAGTTTTCTAGGACTCGCAGGATACTATAGGAAGTTTATAACAAATTTTGCTCACCTCAGTAAACCACTTACGAACTTAACACAAAAAGAAACCCCTTTCATTTGGACGATGGATTGTCAAAAGTCTTTCGATAAAATAAAGGAATTACTATGTACAGCACCAGCATTGAGATTCCCAGATTACAAAGAACAGTTTACGTTGACAATCGACGCATCCAACGTTGGATTAGGAGGAGTTTTATCACAAATGAACACCCCTGTTCTTATAAATCCAGGACATTAAATAAAGCTGCAGATTGTTTGTCCAGACTATTTCCAGTCATAGAAGAAGAAAATAGTATGAGAGAAATATCTGAATCTCCGGAAGGAGATACAGCAAACATCGGATCCTCTAGTGAGGAATCAGAAGGGATGGAACCGTTACGAGCATCAGATACTCCGAGTGAGAAAGAAGAATATTCAGCCAACTCACAACTACTTGCAAACTCATAACTCCCAGGCACAACCGATGCGTCTAGCAGTTGTTTAAATCGGCGCATGGATGCAGACCAGCTCATCTTAGATGAAGAAGAACTAACTGACGGAGGAGAAAACTTGTTTAGGGAATATAAAAAATGGATTACCAACAGAATGCCTATTAGAGCAAGTAATAAACCTAATGCAGGAAGGAAACTGTGGCGCACGATATCTAAGGAACGGAAAGGCAGCCAGGAAACATCCTGATATAAATTACCTACATTTAATGAGACTCCGTGGTTAGCAATATTAGACAAAAAAAATCAAGAGGCCAGGGCTGCCAAACTAACCATTACACGTTACCACTTCATTTACTCTACGATTACGCCTTTAGAAAAGCTGAAAATACAGGACTACCTTAACTTCCTGAGCAATAAAAATAAAGAACAGCAGTTTCGCGCCTGCTACACGCCACGTGCAGAGCTCACTCGAGAAGAAAACGGGGATATTATAAGGGAATCACATGGGTCTATCACGGCACAACCATGTCCGTTTTGCCAATTACAAAAAATAGTTAAAATTAAAAGACAATGTGAAGCAATCATCCCAGAGACGCCGGTCAACCCTAACGATAAAATAGCAATGGAAATTTTCGGATCCTTGCCCGCGACACTTTCAGGAAACGAATATATCCTCAGCATTCCAGATATGCTCAAAAAGTACTTAACCCTAATACCTCTTAAAAACATAGTGTCTGAAAACATTATAGAAGAGCTATTTGACTACTACATATACCTATTCGGAACACCTAGGAATATCCTAACAGATCAGGGACAAAATTTTGTATCCGACTTGACATAGAACTTTGAAAATATGTTCAGGATTAAGCCCATAAAGACAACAGCGTATCACCTACAGAATAATGGAGCACTTGAAAGAGCCCATTCACCAATAAAAAATTTATAAAAAACCAGCATCGAGGATCATAGCACCGAATGGGATCAAAACTTGAAAATAATTTGTATGGCATACAATACTATGAAACATGAAGGTATCGGTTACTCACCCTACCAACTGACCTTTGGCAGAGAAGCAAAAACTTACCCTCGATGCTAAGCACCACACCAAACGTTAAATATGAAGAATTACTTAACCTTTGGAAAAGAAAGCACGTACACTACTTGCAGAAGCAAAAGAGAAAATAAAGATATAAAAAATTAAATACAAAAAATTCCAAGATTAAAAAATTTCAATAACACAAGCTGCCTAGGAACCGGGGGATTTAGTCAAGTTCATCAAAAACCACCCAGAGAACAAACTATCTCCCTCATAGAAAGGGCCGGCAGTTATCGTGGAACACCAAGGAAATAATAACTATACAATACTATTTAACAACAAAAGAATTCGTAATCATGCAAATCAGCTCATGCCTGGAACATTATATTTGGACCGACGAAATTGACGATAGGCTTGGTCCTTGCAAAGCACTTTTCCGTCGCTTCGTATAAGTGTGATCAATGTCTAGAACGATTTGAGCTGAATCTAATACAATCAAGTATTCAACAACTAGACAAACAAAGAAGCCTTTTGAACCAACTCTTGGTTGAAAAACGAAACAAAAGAGGATTTTTTAACTTCATGGGGATGTATTGAAAACACTTTTTGGTACTCTAAGTGAAAATTATATGGGTTACATTAATGAAGAGCTAGATAAACTATTTAAAGATTATACAGTTCTATCACAAGGTATTTCTAACCAGACCACCATAATAAAATTACTATTAAATTCTGCTTCTACTAATCTCAATGAGCTTGAAATACACAGTAGGGAAAACACTAATGGAACCAACAAAAATACCATAAATTTAACCATTGCCAACCAAATAACGGTTTGCATGATGATAGTCGATGAATTGAGTGATAAACGCAATAAATGACGGGATAGTTCATCCCCAACTTCAAACACCAGACACCCTGATACTTAAGATGAAGCAATTTGAAGAAAAGCTGAACGTCAAATATACCATTTCTTTGAAAGAATCCACCTTCCAGCATATGATCGTCATCTCCATAGTGAACGTGGCCATCACAAAGAACCGATTTATTTATGCTGCCCACATACCTGTCCCGGAAACTGAGACCTATGAAATCAAACACTGAATACCTATTCCCAAGCAAATCAGTTCGCTTTTCCTTGCCATAATATCAGACTACGAATACTTTTTCATGGGACAGAGATACACTACATTCGTACCTACCAACAAAACGGCTCTAGACACATGTAAAACTTATGGAAAAACAAGAATGTGTAAACGAATCCAACCTACGTATTTAATGTCAAAAACCCATAGCTGCTAGAATAGCATATTAAGAACAAATGTAAAAACAATTGTGAACATCGCTTTTATACCACTTGCCAGTGGATACATCCTAATCCCCCACGAACCTATAGAAGTAGATGCATTGTCTGAATTAGGTCAACAAAAAATTTAAATTCAAGGTCCGACGAAGATCGTTAGCAGGGACAAATGTGTTCTGAATGGATTGAACATAGTATTAAAATTAAGCTCTACAGAATCTTTAGTGGGAGAAATGAAATATAAGGAAAATATGTCCTACCGTATACTGATAAGCAATTAGATTCTATTAAAGAAAACTGATACCACGAACACATTAAATTAAGCCTACAAACTTAAAGGATTAAAAACAATCTATGGATGACATCGAAAACGCCGTTGACAAGGTCAGTAGAGACAGGCGAACACGAAGTTGGACTGAACAGGCTACTACCTGGTTACGCTACGCTGCGATCAGAACTATCTTAATTTTTTCGGGTTACAAATGTGGTATCCTTGAACTACTTCGTAAATTTATCCCTCAGAAAATGTGTATATTCTGCGTAAAAACAACAGTAACCACAACCCTAACTGTGCATTATACACTTGCCCCTACAGCACGCACTGAAGGAAATAATATATATTGTACTATTAAGACTGCGAATGTTAAGATAAGATCTAATAAAAGGGTTTAGAGGCTAAACCCACTCTAAACACACCGCATCCCCTGTGAGAGGGAGTTAGTTTTTTTGATACCTCTGACCACGTTAGGTCAATTGCTGAATAAAGAAGTCCTGCAGTATAGTTCAGGCATAAAGTACTTAAATTGGGATTTACTGGACATTCCCTCAGACCCGTTATAAGACTATGAATTGTACAAAGAAGAGGTAAGAAAGAAGTGCACACGAAGGTACAAGGAAAGAAAAATAGAACAAGAAGAAAATGCAGTGCAAGGAGAAAGAAGGATAGAAGAAAAAAGAAGAGCCGAAGAGGCCAGGAACATATGGATAGAAATAGAGAACGAGGAGATCAGGACGTTGAAAGAAAAACTGAAAGAGAAAGAAAAAGTAAGAAAAGAGGAGAAAGAGAGATATGAAGAGATTATAAAGAGCAATGAAACTGAAAATGAAGCCCTAAGGGTCGCACTGATTAGGAAGAATAATCAGTTGAAAGAAGCTAAAGAGAAGGTAACCAATATACATTGCTCTACCGCTCAAAATGTACATGCTAATCCGAACGTTTTTGATATGTCAATAATAAATCCAAATAGTTTAACTTTTAGCTCAAACTTAAAGAAAAAATTAGCAGAGTCACTTAATAGTTTAAAATATACAATAGAGTCATTAAAAAGAAATAAAAATAGTAACATCTCGAGAAAATACATTTTAAATTCAAAAACAGACGTAAATATTTGGTTAAACAAACTAAATTCAGAATTATCTTCAAAAGATTTACTTGACTTAATCAATTCAAATGTACCAGAGACACTTAATCTTAATGAGGACACGCGTTTAAAGAGAAAATAAATAGTAAAGAATATAATAAAAAGTCGAATTGAAGATAACTATTATAAAGAGGTTATGCATATTCTAGAGCCTAAAGAGATGTTATCTAAAATAAGAGAATATATAAGAATAGAAAGTAACGTGACCCACATATCTGTCAAGAAGAGGCTCTATCAATTGCAAATGAACAAGAGTGAATCAGTGGCAGTGTTTTGTCGTAAGTTTGATGACATCATAACTGAATATGAGAGTTGTGACGGAACAATTCTACTGACGGATGAGGAGAAACGTTCAGCTCTTTATGAGGCTATAGTTACTACTGTAGCTGAGATTACTATTCACAGTATCTCGTACCATCAGTCGAATAAGAGAAATATAACTAAAAATGAGATTAGAAGCTTCCTTTTACACATTTAGGCTCAAAGGGAAACTAGAGGAGAAAAGAGAAACTTTAGTATACATAGCCAGACCAAACTTCAGCAAGTGTCATAGGAGCTTGGTCACTAGGAGTACGAGTGTAAACTCTCAGAGGATAAATGGTTGTGTTACAAATGTAACACCATTCATGGAAAGAGAGGACCATGTCCTTCACAAGAGAAGGATAAAGGGTATGTAAAAACATGAAATATGCAAATAGAGGAAACAGTAGACAAAGAGGAAATTTCAGAGGTAAAATTACTAAAAGATGTAGAGAAAATCCTAAAAAGAAAGACAAATTACCTAAACTAGCACCAGTAGCGGCACAAGCAGCACTTGCAGCACAAGAAGAGCAGCATCAATACAAAGGTAAAAACTTAAGTTTCTATATAATTCAAATGAAATATAATTTTTGGCCGATTCAGGAGCGACTGAACATATAGTCAATAAGAACTTATTTTTGAGTAACTTTAAGAAATGCACAGACGGAGTAATAAAAAGTGCAAACAAAAATAAATCTGCAGACATTGAGATAGATAGAATAGGAGATTTATATTTAAAATCAAAAGAGAATAAAATAAAATTAACAAATGTACTATCAGCACAGAACATATCTGAAAATTTAATTTCCTTAAGACGATTTGCAGACATAGGCTTAGGAATATATTTAGATATTGAGAAATTAGAAATTTTCGATAAAGTCACAAAAGAGAATTACTTATCAGGAGAATATGAGAAACCAAATTGAAGAATAAACTTTACAGTTAAGAACAATGAGAAAGAAAATCCAAAGTATACTGCATATACGTGCATTGCAGAAATACTTTCGGAGTCAGATTTTACCGAACAATCTCACACAGTATTAAGAGGGTCAAATGAGGAAAAGACGGAGGGAGAAAAAGAGAATAAACCAGGTATTTTGATACAGTCAGA
>JAUESI010020113.1:0-13827 GCA_032275145.1 Synergus laeviventris | reverse complement strand
ATTCCTTGTACTACCAAGAAGAACACTCGACCTCGTCTCGAGCCTATGTTCTCTACTTTATAAATCGATCTCGTCTTCACAAATTTCATTGATACTCTAGGTAAGTGTATAAATAAATATTATTTTTTAATACTACCAGCAGTGAAAGTAATTATTCATCAGCACAAGATTAATTCTTTCCTCCACACAAAATTCGGCAGGCATCCAAGCAGCAGCTGTCAAGGCGGATTTTAATGCGCCATAAAGTGATCAGAAATGCGGTTGATGAGCGTATTTTACCATGATAATTCGATTACGTGACCTGTAGGCTAAATCTTGGACTACTTTATAGCGCGAGCATTCAAATTCAAATGGTATACATATGAATTTAATAAGTTAAAGAGGGCAATGTTTCGTCAGATATAAAAAAAAACTCTACATGATTTATCACTCTCTTTATGCAAAGATAACTTTAAATAACGTTCGCGAACTAAAACTCTCAAGACCCAAGAAGAATGTGAACGATATATCGATAATATCGTATGAAACTTTCCAGACTTCAAAACATAAAACTTCACCGGTTCTCTTCTATTCTCAAGGAGAAAGAGCGGAAAGAGCTGTCATCCACTCACTGAAGTTACTGGTCTAGGTGGGTACACGAAGGTTAGCTTTTCGGACTTTTAGTGGAGAACTGTCCATCTCTGTCCTGGGGGTTGAACTTCGTAAGTATAATCGACATGAACGACAGATTCTTCGAAAATTTCTTTCGAGATACACAAGTCGAGATTGACCAACTACGAAATAGAACTTTGTAACGAAGTGCGCTCATTTGTGTAAGGTGGATTATAAATATTTTCATGTTTAACTTCTCGTAATCTTCAGACATTAATTTTAATCAAGCGCCTTTTCCTCACTTTTCAGCTTCCAATTAGCAGATAGAATTTAGGGAACAATCTCAATTGTTTAATCGCAGCAGTAAGCCCATCTATCTAATATCACGACTAAGGGAAAGCGACTCGTGTTCCTTGAGAACTCGGATATAATTCAACATCTCCATAATAGCATTAAAATTTACCAAAAGAAAGTAACGCAATACCGTTACCCAAAAAGTAATGCGTTTCTCTTAAGCACTGAAAAATTCTTAACCTATTGTAACAGAGTTACAATTTCCTCCTTATAAGTTCGGCTCACTTGAGCAGGAGACGTTAGCGCTAGTGTAGTAGTAGCAACTACTGTGCCGAGATATATACTATAAAAAAATCAGTTAGAAGGGTAAACTTTAGAGGCGATTTTAACCCCTTGATAATGTTTGCTGGTACATAAAAAACACATGTCTTATTTTTTCATGTACTACAACATATCCAACAATATTATCCAAATCGGTTATTTCTGTTTTCTTGTTAGCGATAGCGTTAGGTTGACTATTTTTCCAAATTTTTCTATACGTAGGCGCTGTATTTCAACCGTTCAGAATTCTTAAAAATAAAGACGAACTGAAATATCGAAGACCAGCTATTTACATAATCACCAAAGAAGCGTACTTGTTCATAAAACCTTAGTTGTGGAATCGGTTCTTCTGATGCAGTCTCGCAGAATTCCTTGAATAAAAGGTATCCTGAAAAAAAAAAGGTTAATAAAATACAAAATTGAAAATCAAATATAGCTGTGGCACTCCTGATATTTTAATAATCGTCTATTGCGTACATAATTACCGTCTGAATGAATATGAATTGCAGATATGAAAATTATTAGCAAAGTATTATCAAACAGCTTGTATATAAACTAATCAAATGAATCGAGAATATAGTATATCTCTCATAAAACTAAGCCTATATCGGAATCAGTTTTTTTAATATTCTGCGCAATTTTTTGAATAAATAAACTTTAAGAATAACAAAATTGTATACATTCCAGAACTGAAGTCGTTTAATTTCATCAAAAATGATAATTTATTGATTCAACACTCACTTGCTACAAACAAAAGTAAAAATTGTCCTAGGGCGTCCTAGTCGCAAAATTAAGATTGGGCAGATGGTGAATAGAAATACTAGGTAATTTGGTGACTATTAGGCATAAAAAGCGGGCTCTACATCAAGTACCTAATGCCCTGCCTCGAATGCTTGAGCTATATAAAGAGAGAATATGTGGTATAAACGAAACGGATAATCCTTGGTTTCTGATGCTATTACTTCCGTTCACCTAGGTGCAGGGGGTAGACACTCAATGCTTTCTAAATGAATGATCATTGACGCCATCTAACATATACAATAAGATGCAGAAAGCAGTAAAAAAAAAACAGAAAATCATAAATAATTATTTATGTATTTGTTTTGTCCTATTCAATATAAAATATTCTGCAGAATTTCTGTCCTAAGTCCTTTATGACTCAACTAGGAGATTATCATAAGGTACAATCTGTATTCATCATTTTTTAGGTCCTTCGTAAGTATGCCCCAATTCAACCCAGGTATAAACTAGCACCCTCACTAATAAGGTCATTAAAATACTCATATAAATTTGCCTACTTCTCGTACCTTGAGTCCCTTCAGATTTTCCCTCTTCTAAGATGTTACTCTCTCAAAATTCATGTTTAGAAATATCAGTACAACACTCCCCTCCGATTGTAACAGACGATAATCATTGTTCACTCATACATACAAATTCAACTTCCTTAACTCTGTATATCTCGGGAAAATTTAAGTTCCACAAAATACCAGATGTATAAGCTTAAATCCGCCGTTTGCTCAGAGATAGCGGTAGTGAAGATATTTAGCTACAATAGAAACGTCAAGCTTTTTTTTTGTGTGAGTTCGACACCTGTCTACATAAATCAGTGCACATAGTCAGTTTTTTTATACAACAACATAAATTTTTCCTTGAGTAATCATGTCTAGTTTTGTGCCAGAAAAGGAGCATTTGCGGGAGGCTCTACTTTTTTGCTTCAATGTGAAGAAATCGGCTGCCGAATCACATCGAATGCTTGTGGAGGCCTATAGTGACAGTGCTTTATCGAAAATTTTGACTTGAGTGACAAGAAACGTGAAAATCGGCCTAAAAAAGTTGAGGACCATGAATTGCAGGCTCTTTTGGATGAGGACGATTCACAAACACAAAAAATGCTTGCCGAACAGTTAGGTGTTACTCAACCGGCCATTTCCATGCGTTTAAATGCAATGTGAAATGCTCATATTATACATGTGAAATCTTGCTTGCTAGACACAAAAGAAAGTCGTTTCTGCATCGTGTGGTGACTGGAGACGAAAAGTGGATTTATTTTGAGAACCCGAAACGAAAAAAATCGTGGGTCGATCACGGACAACCATCAACTTCTTTCTCAAGACCTAATAGCGTTGGACGTAAGACGATGCTCACCGCTACCACCAACAACTAATCAAATTGCGCGGTGCTTTGCGTAAAAAAAAAACCGGATTATGAAGAAAAACATGAGAAGCTGATATTTCTTCACGACAACGCCCCATCGCACACGTCAAAAATGGTCCAAAACTACTTGAAAATACTCAACTGGGTGGTACTACCTCATCCTGCTTATTCACCAGACCACCTGTTTTCATCGATGGGTCACGCGCTCGCTGAACAACACTTCGATTCGTAAGAAGACGTCCGAAAATGGCTTGACGAGTGGTTTGCATCGAAAGATAAAGATCGATGACCGATGACTCTTTTTTGACAGCATCAATGGTGCCAATGTGGTTGAAGGTAAAGGACACGGAAGAAACAGATTGGATGAATCCTCATAGTTACTCGCCAAACGTATACCTATCATGATTAAAGATTCAAAGGAAACAAAGGAATTGACAAAATCGGAAATCAAATTTCCAATATTAAGACTCAAGTTCAGAAGCTTATGGTAGACCCACAGCAATTACCACACTAATGGTGTGTAAATAGTTAACATCTTAGTTAAGGGCATGTGATACTTAGAAAAATTATTGATTTTATATGTTCAAATTCCCCAACTTTGGGAAACGGTAAAGAACATTGGAACGGACGGTTGTCGACTCGATTTTTTTTGCATAATGAAAAAAAATTTTTTTTTTGCTAAAACGGAAGTATTGATAATAATGAACTGTCGACAATAATTATTTTTTAATTATTTCAACCAAACGAGAGTCAATAATAGTCGCCTAGCATTTTTTATAACTTCCCTAAATTAATTTTTTTTAAACATTCATTTTTGTGAAAAAAAACTTAGGTAATCTAGACCGAGATTGACCCCACCGCCGAAGTATCACATGGCCTCAACATAAAACAGAAATTAAACTAACAATTTTCCACAACTAAGATTAGCACAAAAATGATTGAAGAAAAAATAAATTTTTTCTGCGACCAACCGCTGATAATCACAGATTGTTATAAAAATTATTATTAACAATTACGCAAATTGTTATCTAGTGTTCCATATCCTATTTTGGAATCACTGTTAGTTTATTGTAGGATAATTTCAGTGAAAAAACCGTCCTTTTTACATGTAAAAATGAAAAATCTTAATTTTGTTTAAAAAATTGTTTATAACAATCGCATAAATTAATTATTATTCAATTTCGTTGGTTAGTCATTGCAATAAATGTTACTCCAATTATAATTCAAGAAAGAACCATTTTTTCTACGACGAAACGACCGATTGGGAAACTTTTAAAATAATATTGTTATTAATAACCAACTCGTATATTGTTTGATAAATCTTGAAGTATACAAATGGCTTTAAAAACGATTGTGAATCACTTTCGGCCAGAAAAATCAATTTAACTATGAGAAAAACTTGTATGAAAAATATTAGCAACTAGCGTGAAGCAAACAATTTTATCTATGGGAAAAAAACTCTAATAAGAAGAAGCTGTTTATAAATATTGCAGAGACAATTATTTGGGCGGATAGTGAGTTCCTATCTATATTTTTTCTTGAGATAAAAATTCAGAAAGCTGAAATGGCCAATTTTGTTACTCTATTTGTTTATGCTGGTTTATGTATTGTTGCTCTGTGAACAAAATTTAAAAAAAGCAAAATAAAATTCTCCAAAAAATGTAATGCTGAGCATTTAAAAAAAACTTTCAAATCGGTTGAGAAATACGACCTGTAGGCGATTATGAACAGTAAATTCCTATTCCAGACCACTGACCGCCTGTCGGTATCCCTACTAACTAATTTACACTATTTTTATACGGCACCTCTGATTGGTCCAGCTTTATAATTTCATATTTCAAAAATTAAAACTTCAATGCATTTTTACAAAAAGAAGGGGTTTTTTTTTATACAGCTATATTAGTCCCGACAATTTTAGACTTGGGTCACCCTACGTGTATCTAATATCTAATAAAAATCAAGAATAAATTATAATAACGTATTGGTGCTTCAAATTACCCGCTTTGACAAGAAAATCATCTCATGTGTTTTTCCCCAGAAACATTGAAAAATTATTTAATATACGATATTTATCCATTGGGCAATACAGTAAAGATATTTCGCTATTCAAAACATATGTTCCCATAATTGTTGATCGTATGTATCCTCGTATAGTCCAGTTTTACGTTAACTCGCTCTTTCTATTAAGCGCGTCAATTTCGTCGCTTCCTCCAAACCTCCCAGCTTACTTAATATTTCGAAAGTTTATATTAGTGCCACAGCTATGTAGATAAAATTAATTTGTCATTAATATCTTTTTTTACCTAACATTTGATTAAAGATTTTGTCGAAGTTCACTTCGTTCTTCTTTTCCAAATGTTTGTGCGTTGCGCTTCTAACACTGAAACAAACAGTAAAATCAAGTTTTAAGTAGCTAATTAACAAATAAATGCGAAAGGGAATTCGCTCGTATGTTAGACCGTACATTTTCTGAGTAACAAAAATGTAATAGCGGCGGTAATTAGCATTATATCACATATTTGGAGTGTGTAATGACGCATAATAAAGATTACTATGTACGCTTATTGACGAATGAATTCCCCATCAAGTAAATTTCTTACTTATCTTTCTATATCTTATAACATGTAATGCCAAAATGCATCACTTTTTAAATTTGATGTATGTGACATGCGCCGAAGAAATGGGGCTTACTCTAAAAAATCGAAATCGAGGTTTTTACACCTTTCAATAGTTTCTGAGTTGTTCTCTTTGATGAAGCCATCGAATAAAATTTCGGAGCGTTAATATTGTTAATAATTGAGTTGTTAGGTACCCGCCCTGAAAAATCTCACTTTTTAGAGTAAGCCCTCTTTCTGCGGCACACGTCACATATATTTTATATAGGACTTATTTACTATTCATTCCATTTAAACGAAAGAGGTAAGTCATGCGAAAATTACCAAAAACCGAGCTATTCATTTTTTCTAACAATCACAATATACGTGAGTGACCGTTTTTGACTATTAAGCCTACAATTTAAACTATTTTGCAGAAAATGTCAGAGGAATGAACAGGTTTTCGATGGGATTCAAGTGTTTAATGTAACAGCGATGAAAACGTAAGTTATAGAAACTTTCATTATCTCGAATTGAAAGCATTATAAATTGGACCACATTTTAAAATATTGTAATTAATTTCAATGCACACCTCCTTCTTACCCACTTCAATTCATCAACCCCTTTCAACCTTCAATGCAGTAAAGAAATTCCTCTAACCGTTAAAAAATGATTGTATTTATATTTGATTCATCCTTTTATTTGTTGTATTTCATAACAATAAATTCTTCAATTTTCCTTCATTCTTTTATTTATTTATTAAAATTATTGAAATCAATATGTTCTATTTCACGAAGTCTTTACGATATCTTGACGACGTCTTTGCGGCATAGTAGACACGTTAATGACAGGACCATAGGATGCCGTAAAGATGTCGTAAAAATATCGTAAAGACGCCGTTAAATAAAACATATTGATTTTGATATTTTAATAAATAAGTAAAAAAATATTATACATAATTTATATATAAAATATATGGTATATGTAGGACAAATAGTTTATCTTTAGTTTATGTATAATGTTTCGATCTGAATTATTCTTAGCTTAACACTGGTAGATGATGCTACATGTGCTTAAAACAAGCGTGTTTAAAAAATTGCTATTTTTTGTTTCAGTGCGAGTCTTAGCTTTTATTTAAAGCTATATGAAAACATTTTTAAATATTATAGTTTTTCGCGCGTTTTGAACATTACACAATTAATTAAAAATTCTCCAAAAATAGTTGTTTATTTTGTGAGCAGTTGAGCACTTATGCACATTGCACATGTATTCTATAAACTTTATATTTAAGTTATAATCAAATAATAAAAATTATAATTAAAAACAAGAGAATAAACGAAATTTAATGAAGCAACTAAAATAAATGCAATTATTTATTTTACAGAAATTTCAACAAATAATAGTAAGGAGTCCAAACTATACATTGTGAAATGTTCAGAAGTGTAAAAAAAATGCACATTAAGTACCACGTTCGCTCCGTGGATTAACCACAAAAAGTCAAATGGCTCGGGCCGTCTTTAGCCGTCTTCTTATCTCTTGTGAAATTGTGCGAGTAAAAGGTCCGAGCTCTGAGCCGGTTTTTAAACTATTCCTTAAGTGAAATATATTGATTGAACTTGGATTTACCCACAGTTCTTTGGACACTATTTAAGTATTTTTTACAAAACAAGGAAAAACAATTAAACAGTGTTGGTGTTTGGGACTTATCTGCGAAAAAATAACCTCACTTTTAAAAATCAGTTCAGAGCTCGGACCACTCACTCGAAAAATTTCACAAGCGAAAAGAAGACAGAAAAAAATAGGTGATGCGTATGCCCGAACCGTTTGGCATTTTGCGGTTATTCCACGAAGCGAACCTGGTACTTAATGTACATTTTTTACTGATATTCCAATAAAGCGTGTTCGAACTCCTTACTATTACTCAGTGGAAAGTGTTCATCTGTAGTCTGTTCTGCACACTTCAAACTGTCATTTTCAACAATTAAAAAAATCTATTTTTTTCACCCATCTACATGGACCTTCCCTTTCAGTAATTAGGTCTTATTTGTATAGTAGAGTCAGGTAGGGTAAGTCGAAAAAAATGTTTTTATATCTTCTGTTCTTTCAAGAAGGTTGAAATTTTAAGATTTTCTCAAAAATATCATATTCACTTTCTTCTTGATAACACAGTCCCACAAAGAAAAGTTTTCTGCGGCCCAAGCAAAAACACTAAACCTATAAACTTTTGAGGTCGCTGAAGACTCCGGGGTCAGTTTCACCCCATCAGGTCAGTATCAATATCAAGTGAAGGTCAAAATAAGAAAACCATGGAATTGAAGAAAATCTCTATTCTTAAACGTTCTTAAGGTTGCTGGTTGCGAAATCCAAATACGGGGTTAGTTCGACTCCCCGAGGTCAGGATCAAGGTGAGGATCAGAGTCAAACGAATTTGTCTAAACAGTTTTGTTGCAATTTTTGAATCGTTACAATCTATGGTTTTCTTATTTTCACCTTCACTTGACTCACATTCCGACCTGATGGAATCAAAATGACCCCGTAGTTGGATTTGATGTTTATTTTTCATTTTGAACGTTACATGACCTTGACCCTGACCTTATAGTCAAATAGATTCCGGATTTGCATTCAACAACCCCAAAAACGTTTCAAAGTAGTGGTTTTCTCCGATATTATGAATTAGGATATGTTTTTTATATAAGATCGTACTTAATAATACTTATTTTATTCGAAAGTGATTGTAAAATATTTCATTGTGATAAACTTTGATAACAAATTAATGCAAACAGGGAAAAAATTGACATAAAATAATTTTATCGTTGTTTTCAACATTTTCATTGTAATAAAGTTTTGTAGAAACAAAGACATTAATTTACAACAATGAAAAATTGATTCAAATATAAATTTCGGGGTATCCTCCCAGCATCATTCACAGGATCTCCACATACAGTCTGTTCCACAAGCCAAAGCTAAGCTAGCGAAGAAGGGACTACACATTAGTATACACAGCTTAAGACGCAGATTAGCTGAGGCGAAAGTGCAATAGCGTCCTACGAGGCAAAAACCCCTGCTCTCAGAGAATCACATGGAAAAACGGAAAACATGGAAATACATGGGATACGGAAAATGTTGATCGCGATTAGTCTAATATAATTTTTTCGGACGAAGTGTCGTTTTGTGCATGGGTTCCTATAAAACGTGGTTTTATAGGTTCCTGGTCAGCCACTGGTGAGCGTTAGCTCCAGCGAACTGTTAAACACCCTATAAAGATCTATGTTTAGGAATGTTTCTCGCAATATGGTTTTGGCTGTTTAGAGCTTTTTACTAAGAACCTCAAAGCTCCAAAAATGCTCGAAATCTATAAAGATGGTCTTTTGATGTCTGTAAAGAAGATGTTTGGAGCCAACAATGAGGATTGGATAATTCAAGAGGACAACGACCCCAACTATCTCAGTCGCCTCTGCACGTCCTGGAAAGCGGAAAATAGCATCACGTCCTTGGACTCGCCTTCTCAGTCTCCTGATGCGAATCCAATAGAAATTACGCGGAGTGTCGTGAAGAAGACACTTGCAGAAAGGCGTGTATTCACCCTGAAGCAGCTTTCTCGACGAATTGAATATGGCGCTCTCTACCTACGGAATATGCCGATAAACTAGTCGAGAGCATGCCTAGAAGGTTCCAGGCAATTATCCAGAACAACGGCGATTGGACGGATTATTAGGTAAGTCCGCCCTAGTGCTTTATGCGCCCTGTTGTGCTAAAAGAGAAAAAGAAATTTTTCTTCAAAACTTTCCGAGTAAACGCATACCTTTTCTGGTGGAAAAGACTGTAATATTTTACAGCATTATCAAGACGCATTAGCAATTGCCAGGAAATTTGGTAAACCAGATGCATTTATGTACAGAGTCATTTGGTACACTATGAGGTGTACCAAATTCGACTGAAACAAAAACGCAGATTACCTCATGTGCATTTGTTATTAACGTTAAAACAAAATAATAAGATAACAGCTACTGATATTACAGATGAATATATATCTGCGGGAATTCCAAAACCAGATACTGATAATGTGCTTCATAATATTGTAATGAATAACAGAATACACCGTCCACGTGGAGATTGGTATAAAGATAATAAAAGGTAAATGCAGCAAGCATTTTTCATAAAATTTTCAAGAAGAGAAAAAACTAGATGAAAACGGATATCCAACCTATCGTACAACACTCGTAAATACCGGTACTTATAAACGCCAAACAGGAGGCACGACTGACAATCAATTTGTGGTACCTTATAATGATGAGCTATTATAACTATATTTAACTATTATACGTGAAGTAGTTTACGGTATTAAATGATGATGATGCTACTGTCGCAGTTATTGATACCGGTAATAATATGATCATATATACGGTAGATCATTACAAAAGAAAAGCCATGCTATAATAAGAGTACCACTACATGTTCCTAATCAGTAAAATGTTATTTTTGACGATGCTGAAAATGAAAATGGTATAAGAAGTGCACTGGAAAAAGAAACTATGTTAATTCGATATTTGGATTTAAATGAACGCGTTAATGATGCGAAACAATATACATATTCTCAAATTCCGTCTCAATACATATTTAAAAACCAGAGTGGATCAAATGTATATATCAGATTGGCCAAAATTTTCTAAGTTGGACACCCCTGAAAATAAATTAAATATTTCTGAAATAATTTCAAATTACCAAATGTAAAGCCAATTTCTCTTTTTATTTTCATTTTACAAAATGTGGAAGTCAATTATCGCAAAAAACTCTCAAATCCTCATGGTCTGCGAGAAGCACGTAGCGATAATTGCGGGGGTGGCTTGGACGGCTGGGCGACTTGCTGCTGCGGAAAAATGATTTTAGGAGCCTAGACACACTAGGCTGTCAAGGGACATCATTAACCTGCTTACTCTAATGATGCGACTATGTAAAATAACGAAAAGATACAACTTCGACAAACTCTTCCGGACATGTATCCAAAGAGAGCCGTGGAAGAAATAGGAGGGAAGAGCCTCCTTTGAGGGGACATCTGGTGCACAGGGGGCTCCAAGAGAGAGGGCTGGACCGGAACTAGGCTACATGGCAGCGTAGGAAAAAGGGGCCTGGCGATCCCGTTAGGGCGGTATCCACCAACGGTCTTTCAAGCGGATGTATTTGCCATTCTCCAACGGGCTGAAATGCTCTTAAAAGAAGTTAAAAGGGGCAGGTGGACAAGCATCTGCTCGGAAAGCCGGACGACGATCAAAGCGGTTAGGAAACCAGAATTCACTTCGATTATGGTATAGGAGTGCAAAAAGGCACTAAGCAAACTTGCGGAAAATAATAAGGTGACCCTGCTTTTGGTACCTGGATATACGGGGATCAAGAGCAATAAGGAAGCTAATCAGCTGGCAAAGCGAGGAGCAGCAGAAAGACCGATAGGCTCGAAACCTATTCTAAACTTAGCAACCTGCTGCGCCAAGTTGGAGATCAGGAACTGGGTGGTGCAACAGCATAACAAATACTGGACCCAAGTAAAAGAATGTAGGCAGACAAAAGCCATCCTGGGGGAATGTCGTAGGAGAGAGGTGGCCGGTAACATCCTAAAATTGCGCAAAAAAGATGTAAGGATAATAGTGCGGATATTCACAGGGCACAGCCATTGGAATTACCATAAGTACAAGATGGGGCTGATACCCAGCACCAATTGTAGCAGATGCAATAGGGACCACGAGACGTCCCTAAACGAACTAAGTCTGTGCCCGGCTTTGGCTGGGCTTAGAATACAAACTCTGGGGATGGCAATGCTGGAACCAGAGGAAATAAGGGCGCTGCCGGTTGGCGAAATTCTATGCTTCTTAAGGAGGACTGGAGTGACAGGCTAGATAGCGTCAAGGAATAAGGGAATGGCAAAATAAGCAGTAGCCTGAGCTCCTGCAGGGTCCCACGAGGGGCCCGCACTCTCTAAACTAAACTAACTAAATTAAATCCTGATTACACAAAAGGTCCAACCTAGACGATATGCAACACAACCGCCGTTATACCATGTAAGAAAATTTTATCACTTGAAGCAACTCAGTGCACAACACTTGATACAAACACGCTTCGAAATAAGCAGTGCTCCAAAAAGTTAGCTTTCACAACAAATATTCATTTTTTTAATATCAGTGTTGTATATGAAATCGATCATTTCTGGAAACATAACTCACCAGTTTATTCTTTAAAAATCTACTTTTTGATGTGAAGGAAAAATCCGCGTAGTATAATTAATTTATTAAAAAAACTTACCTGTGTGAAGTTTGATTGTAATATGCAATTACATGCTTCAATTAAATCACTTTTGTCTGCTCCGTTTTATAACTCATAATTTATTTTTAAGATTTTATAGCATAATGCCGAAATGATGAAAAATATTTTCCCTAGACGGATAAAAATGATGAACTATGTCAAATTTCAGATCCACCAAGTTTATAAATCTAGGGCAGTTGACTGCAATTGGTAACAAGTACCAAATGCGCATCAGCATCAGAAGGGGTTAAGACAATAATAAATATGGAATAAAGAATATGAAAAGATATTCTGAACTATTGATGCCCTTGGTTTATAGATGAAAACAAAATTAACACCATTACGATTGTTAAAAAAACGAAATGAATTTTATATAATACTCTTCCATCTTGTGTTTGTGTACTAGGGTTTTCTTTTAAAACAAAAAAAAACACTTAAGAAACTTAACTAGCTTGACTGTTTGTGCTATTTTAAGATAGTGCGCGGCTAATTCAAAATTGTCAATTTTACAATTTCGGCCGACTTTAACGCTATCGTAAAGCAAATAAACAGTATGAAAAGTTGACTTTGGAGTATTTGTCGAGTATTTTTCAGTAAAAATAACTAGAGGTTAAACAGCCAGACAGGAAAAGGAGAAATCATTTTCTTATTCTTTGAGGAAAATTCGCTGTTCTGTCCCGAACCCGCCATATTCTTTCTAACAAAAAATTAATCCCACGTTTTACATTAATAACAATTATACAAACCAGTTGTATTTCCAAATCATTCCAACTAAAACTTGTGAAAAATTGAATGAATCTTTAAAATCGTAAATTAAATCGCACCGTTAAATCAACCTTATGGTAAAAACAATTGAAAGATGGCAGTTAAAAAGTATCAAGCTTTGAGTCGAGGGCTTGTCAAATCGACTGATTGCGTATCCGTAATTTCAATTAACTTTAAATGAATACAGATATTTCAGGAGACTTCAGATCACTTCGTTTAACTAAAATAGTAAAACAAATACCTACATCGGAAATTAGTGTTATGTCTTTTTCAGCAAATTCTTCAAGTGCTCTAATGTTTATCATCTTAAATTGAAAATTTTCACTCAAAAAAAGTGCGATTAATTTAATTTTAAAGACAAAGCTTGATAGTTTTTTGTACGCTATTAAGATATATTTGAAATTATAAAGTATCTTTAAAAAATCAAAATATACCATATAGTAATTAATTTTAGTAGAATCTATTAAAATATATTATACATTCGTTAATTTGTTTTTTCATATATATTTCATATATATTCTTAAATGCTACGTTCAGTCTATTGATTTATTTATATACGATGCCAGTATAGCACAAACCATAAATTGGAAAGCCTCTGAGGACCTTTACAGTAGTGATCATTTCCCAATAAAAATATAAATCGAAAGTCCGCATCCAATCCTGTACAATTGAGCCTCCCGCGATCAAAACGGGACACGTTCGAAATGCCTTGGTTTCAGTTGGCCCCTTAGTTATTCTCATTCTTGATTTTTTCAATTCGGATTAAAAATTTTTTTGAAGCATATCTTAATAGGAAATTGCATTCCGCATATTTTTG
>JAUESI010020112.1:0-13864 GCA_032275145.1 Synergus laeviventris | reverse complement strand
CGATATTCGTCATGTCAGCGGTGTAGATAATGTAGTAGCGGATGCATTGTCACGCATAGAAAGTATCATCGAAACCGCAGATTATAAGCAATTAGCCGAAGCTTAAAAACAAGACAACGAATTACGCGAGATCCTAGAATCAAATTTAAGTGCCCTCAAATTAAAGAAAATTAGTTTTCCGAGTTTCGGGATAGATATATACTGCGATACGACATCCGGCTCCATTAGACCTTATATTCCTATCAAAATACGGCGAGCAATATTTGACAGCCTGCACCGTTTAGCGCACCTAGGAATAAAAGCTACACAAAAGCTAGTCACGAGCCGTTTCGTTTGGCCCGCAATGAATATAGATTGCAGAACCTGGACGAAAAATTGTATTCCCTGCCAACGTACAAAGGTCACGAGACACGTTGCATCACCTGTTGGAAATTTCAGGGATACAGAAGGAAGGTTCGAGCATATACATATAGATATTTTAGGCCCTATACGGTGTTTATCAGGATTTAAATATTGCCTGACAGCAGTCGACCGATTCACTCGTTGGCCTGAGGCCATACGTTTGACCGATATTGAAGCTAAAACAATAACACGAACTTTTGTGAAAGAATGGATCTCACGATACGGAATTCCCCTACGAGTCACGACAGACCAAGGACGACAATTCGAATCAAAACTCTTTGAAGAATTGACACAGCATATCATCCAGCAGCGAACGGCATGGTAAACGATTGCATCGACAGATGAAAACGGCAATAAAATGCTACGAGAACGAAGGCTGGGCTGACGTCTTACCCATAGTACTCCTAGGGATGCGAACCACAATCAAAGAAGATTTGCAGGCATCTCCGTCAGAATTGGTTTATGGTACGACACTTCAATTACCAAGAGAGATGTTTAAAACGAGCAACACAGAAATCAATTCAGAGTTTGTAAAAGACCTCCAAAAGCGAATGAAAAACTTGAAGCCAGTACGAGGTACACGACATGGGTCAAGAAAAATTTCATTTTCAAGGAATTAAAATCATCATCTTTCGTATTTGTTCGACAAGATGCTATACGTGGTCCGCTTCAACCGACCTACGAAGGACCATATGAAGTAATTGAAAGAACCGAAAAATACTACACGGTTTCAATAAGAGCAAATAAACGAAAAATTTCCATTGAAAGATTAAAACCAGCGTTTGTATTAAACGAAGAAAAAATTGAAAACAAAAATATTCGCAACAACGACGATAACGATGTCAAAGAAAAACAACAGCCAGAAACACAACTCCAGAACAGAGAAGAACAAAAACGGTTTAACACACGATTAGGATGAAAAGTTCGTTTCCCCGAACGGTTGCAGGCTGGTTTTTAGAATAGAATAGGATTGTCATGTATTAACGAACGATTACTATATTTTGTAAACGCAAATATATATATATATATAATCAATTATGTTTGTTGTTTTCGTATTTCTTAAAATATATTACGCTCATTTTACTCAGTGTATCGTTATCACTGGTAAGGGAATAATGTAGCATAGCTATTTTAGAATATTTTAGAATATAATATTTCGAATTCGACAATAAAATACATAGGCAAGAAACTCAGAAAACGAAAGTAGAAAGTTAGAGTTCCATAAAGTAATTTAGCTGATCAGGACATCTGGTTACAGGGCCACCGAAGGACCTACGTAAGCGCACACGTCCAAATGATCTCTTATAGCTTAAGAACTCTTCAGACATTTGCCTGGATTATAGGATAATAAGTATTTTTCACGCTAGTAAAAAAAGGGTCTTCTGACCTACGACTGAAATGGAAAATGCGTTTCTCGACAGCGGATGCCGTATTCGATCCTCGTAAGGACCACCTCGTCTCTTGATCCAGTCCGAACATATTTTCGACTCTTATAAACAGTTTGAAATAAAGGTGATTGTTGTGTTTAAAAAATTGTGTTCAATCATTCATTTCAAATACACGTTAAACCCCCAAAGATATATCCCTGCCTTTACGTTAGAGGATAAAATTTTTTATTTTATCCCATTCAGCCTTCTTCTACCGGGTTATCTTGCAAATAATTTTTAACATTTCATATAATATTTATTATTAATAAAATTTTTAAAAGAAATATCCTGAACGAAAATACAATTTTGGAATAAAAGTTTGGAAGGGTTGATTGAAATGAATTCAAGTTTGCACTCCGGAGAAATGAACTGATATTTTGCAAAGTGTATTAACATCAATGGATTGTAGTGGATACCAAAAATCTAAATAAAATTAAGTCATTTTTCATTTCAGACATTTTCAAGCTTGAAAATGTTTTTTTTTTTATTAAAATCGTTCAATCAAAAATCTTCTGAATTCTAAGCAATTAAATTGCAAAATTAGAATTTTTATAATTTAACTAAATAAAATACAAAAAAATTGTAAACAATTCTTTTCTCGGTAAATTAGTAAAAAATACATGTCGTCTTATTATTTCCTTATTTATAAGTCATGAACGCATATCAATAATTTTACCATGAAATCGAATTCAAATTCAAACTAAAGTATTTTGACCCAATCGAAACAATTTGAAATTGGTATAGATAATTTTACAAATTTAATCTGTATAATAAACTAGCTGCTAAACTGAACGATGCATGTTTTAATTAATTTATGGGCTTTATGGGTCCTAGAGATTCATGTTCTAACCTCAAAATTCGATTCCCACATTTTAATAAGCAAATATTATAATTAGAGATATTCTTTCGCTCTGTAGCACTGTTCATGTTTTAAATAAAAATATGAATACAGAGCGAAAAAGTGTATAATTTTAATATTTTGTACGTAAAATGAAGAGATTGAATTTCGAAGTTTATAATAATAGGTTTCGGATTCCTCGTTTTGAGGAAAAAAGATTCAAACTAAAATTTTTTTTGTTTTATAAGACACATTTCTATTTTTAAAAGAATTACACATAGAGAATAAAAAAATATACATATGTTTCATTTATTTAAATATAGTAACATATGCTATAGAATAATGTGTATTTATAATTATTTAATCAAATATTCCGATAAAAATCCCGCCCCGTGAAGTTCAATGAAGTCATTAATTTCGATCATTCGTTTTGAATTTTTAACAGTTACTTATAAATATTAATATAAGATTATTTAATTATAATATAATTTTAATATTGACATTTAATATTAGTAATATCTATAAATAATATTAATAGTCCTATAAATGAAATAGTAGCAGACTACGGTTCTAGCAGACTACACCTGAAAAAAAAACATAACCTCATAGACGAAGTATCGAGGCTTTCGAGGGGACCGAAATGTAAAGACACACAGTTGCTGAAGTTTTCCGAGCTGCCTATTCGTGCATCTTCGAGTTCTCGGATTCAGAAGAGGAGAATCGACTGCGCACGAAATTATATAGTCACGTGCTCTGAGCTCCCACTTTTTTCACATCGATTTAGAGCTTTGGTTGTATAGAAGGTAACTCGTTTCAGATCTGGGATCACTGCTTCCACACTGTCCATCTACCGTTTTGCGCTGCCTTATATCTCAGACACTCCCACTAAACACACTGCTGGCCCCGCCGGATAAGCTGCGCGCGCATATGCGGAAACATAAAATGATGCTGGTAATTTAAAGACTTTGTACGTAAACAAACAAGTCAGTCGGTATGGTAAGTAACCATCAAACTTGAGAAAACTGCATTACCGACTCAGGGTAATAAACCGGCTATCAATGGTGGCACGGTCAGTAAGTGTCCCACAAATTTAGCAGCAAATTGAACCAACTCGACGGATGAGTGGCGTAGTACCCCCTATAGCTATACTACTTCAAAAATATTGGTATTATTAGCCAAAGAAACACTTTTGGCTGTTAAGGGCATGTGATACTTAGAAAATTGATTCATTTTATTGATGTTCAAATTATCCAACTTCATAAGTACAAAATAAATATTTTGCCCTTAAACTTTGGGAAACGGTAGAGAATATTAAAACAGACCGTTATTTACTCATTTTATCTTGCATAATGAAGATCAGTTTTTTTTTTGCTAAAGTCGAACTTTTAATTGAAAGCAGCATAAAGACAATAAGGTGTCGATAATAATTAATTTCTAATTATTTCAACCAAACAAAAATCAATAACGGTCCCTTTTAGCATTTTTTATAAGTTCTCTGAATTAGTTTTTTGCAAATATTAATTTTTGTGGAGAAAAACTTGGATTATCTGGACCCGAGTGACCCCGCCGCCAAAGTATCACAGGCCTTATTCATCTTAACAAAACGAAAACGAAAAACGTTAATATTTTTAGTTAGAAACATTATATTATTAATGAGTAGGATTTTTCGTTTTCGCAAGTTGTTAGCATGTCATAGTTAAACATGTCAAAGATCTTTGTCGCTGATTTCGTGATTTGATCTTGTCAATTATGAAATTGAAATTAATTTACATTTTTTCTATATTCTTATGAAACTATAAACAATAATTAATAAATAAAAAGAATATTATTTATTAAATGGAAAATTAAATACCCTGCGTAAGCACCTTTTATTATTAACACAACTTTGAAGTAATATATGGTAGACTTTTTTTTAATAGAGCGGTTCTGAATCATACGGTGTCACAAATCTTATGGCCAACTCTTTCTTCCCATGGACGTAAGAATAGACCTTGCTTCCTTATAGTGATTTTCTCATTTTCTCACGAGGTCGGCGCTGCATTGAGCACGCTCTAAAAATACATTACACTAATGGAAAAATATTATAAAATTCAAAATAATTCAGTGTTTGTACAAAATGAGGTCATGAAATGTTTCTAAAATGATTGTAGGATATACAATCCATAATATCCGTCAATAAAATAATATGAAATAGAAAAATAACATATAAAATTTCGTAATACATATTTTGTTAAACTTTGTGTGTTTATTATAAAAAAGAAAAACGTGTAAAAGGAAAAACATATAGTTTAATAAAAATTTGAAAATGTAACAGAAATTATGCGACACTTAACTACATTTTAAGAAGAAACTATCAAGTTTATTTTATGATTAATAACTTATAATTTTTTATACATTTTTAAATTTTTATTAATCTATATTTTTCCTTTTACATCTTTTTCTTTTTTATAATAAATACACAAAGTTTAACAAAATATTTGATACTACATTCTTATAAAGTTCGGCCGTATAAGTAAAAAAATATAAAATAATTCGGTTTAGCTGCTATACTTTTTTATACTTTTTTAAAAATATTTTTAATATTATAGGATAACATAACAAATATTTCTTAAGAGAATCAAGAAATTCTTACTGCGTCATCCACTCTATATATTTGACCTAATTTCATGTGTCATTTTTCTATTTCATATTATTTGATTGACGGATAATGTGTATTTTATATCCTACAATTATTTTAGAAACATTTGATAACCTCTTTCTGTACAAAAATTTAATTATTTTTATTACCTATTAGTTTAAAGTATTTCTAGAGTGTGCTGAATGCAGCGCCGACCTGGTGAGGACATTTCGCACATACAAACTATAATCACTAAGGAACGCCATTTTGTTTTTTAGTCGGATAGGACTGCTTACGGTGTTGACACAATCCTCAACTCAGTCATAAAATATAAAAATTTTTCTTCGTTTTTTGTTAACGTCTCAACATTTTATTTCGAATAATGATGAAGAAAACGGCATTAGTCATTTTACATTGTCAATATTGATTTCTACTCATATGGTCGTGGTGAAAAATAAGTTTAAAATTTTTTACCACGATTTTATATTTACATGAGTAGACAATTGGAGCATCCTGTGCAATAGTTAAAGGGCTCCATACGATGTTGAGAGATCATGTGGAAGATTTGAAAATCTTTTGGATTAGTTGGGGTTCCATAATATAAAAGAATGCCCTAATAAGGGAGGGATAACCCTAGGAACTTTTGATATATTTGGGTCTCTTAGAGTAGGTTGTAATTCTATGGGAGATAGGGATGTATCGTGAGGCAGATGAGGTCCATTTTTATATTTTTAGGGTCCTATGGGAGAGATGGGGGGTCCCTTTAGATATACTCGTATAGAGGGCTGCTTGAGGGAGGGTCACCTTAGAACAGTTCTTGGTCGCATGAGATAGTTAGGGTCTTTTAAGATTTTGAGAGGTTTTTGGAATAGTTATGGATCCCTAGGGATAAAGGGAAGTCCCGTGGCGCAGTTGGGCTGTCTGTTTGGAGAGAAGGGATCTTCTCGAGTAGTTAGTTATCCCATGGAATTTAAATAATTACATCATATTAATTATAGATATTCTATTTATAGAGATCGCTCAGACACATTGAAAAAATGAATGAACTCAGAACTTCCGAGATCAGTGCTTTTTATGGTTTAACACAATTTTCGGACCTGAGCGAGCAAGAATTTTTAAATTTGCATCTACGTTCCGATATATCAGTAAGAGTGGCAAAGCATTTAATTAATCATCATCATAATAATCATCGCTCTGAAGAATCTAACTTAAAATCAAAAGTTATTCGATTGAAAAGAGCAACTCGAATTCCACTAAAATTCGATTGGCGTAATAAAGACGTAATAACTCCTGTGAAAGCTCAAGGATCCTGTGGAGCCTGTTGGGCATTTAGCACTGTAGAAGTTTGTGAAACGATGTTTGCTATACAAAATGGGAGTTTGCACTCTTTTAGTGTTCAAGAGGTAGTTGTAATTGTAGAGTATTTTGTAATTGGATTTACAATTTATTATATATTATTAACAGTTCATGTCTGTGCTTTCATTTATTTGAAAAATATGTTCTTTTTCTTTATTAAGATGATTGACTGTGCTGGAAATGGCAATTATGGCTGTGAGGGTGGAGATATTTGCAGTCTACTTACCTGGTTGGTAGGAGCAAAAATTAAAATATTACCTGAAACTATGTACCCTCTTACAAGAAGTACAGATACATGCAAATTGGATAGGTAAGGACCACTATATGCATTTAATTTTAATAGTAATGTATAATGACTTAATAAATAATTTTAAAATATTTTTTTTTCAGGACATCTTCAAAGGACACTGGAGTAAAAATAACGGATTTTACATGTGATACGTAAGGACAAGATTCAGTTTCATTCTTTATGGTTTATGTCATATAAATACAATAAGCATCCAGTAATTGATTATATTATATAACACAAAGTAATCGGCTTATCAATTTATTATTTATTACACCTAGAGAATAATATAAAGGTTCCATTCTTATTAATAAAAATTAAAACCACGTGTAATAATACAGCATCACTTATCTTCATTTACCTGATTAAATTAGAATCAAATGTTGCCAAAAATCGTTGCAATTACAAAATTCATTGAGCTTATTCATTTTTAATGATAATTAATCACAAACTGAAATATTCATATCCATTAAACAGAAATTTTAAGAAATACCTTCTCATCTAAAGGGAATCTGAGCATGAAGAAATGATCAAGTTTTAAGCAATAAAAAGTTAAAACATTAAATGATTACTAAATAAATTACATTTTTTGTAGTTTTGTCGGTGCAGAGGATGAACTTTTGGAATTGATTGTGACTCATGGTCCTGTCGCAGCCGCAGTCAATGCTCTTTCATGGCAAAATTATCTCGGTGGTATTATTCAATTTCACTGCGACGGAGCTTTCAGTAATTTAAATCATGCAGTACAAATCGTGGGATATGATAAGTCAGCAGATACTCCTTTTTACATCATAAGAAATTCATGGGGAACTTTCTTCGGTGATAATGGTTATTTATACATTGCCATTGGCAGTAACATGTGTGGTAAAGTATTTTTCTAATTAAACAATATTACAGTCAACTCTGACATACTGTAGGATCCATTCGAATAGAGGGGAACTGTTGAATTACTTGGGAAACTCGTGGAACTGTTGTTAGTTACATGAGAGTATTAGAGGGTCCTATGAGACAGTAGGATGGTCATGTGTGACGTTAGGAGTTCCTGTGAATAGTTCGATAAGAAGGAGTTGATTCAAACGCATTGAAATGATTCCAATGCGTTTTACTTCCATTTTTATCCTAATGCCTGTGAATGTGTAAAAACACAATAAAGCGCATTGAATTGCATACTCCAATAAAGGGCATTAAATATTGAAATGAGTTTATTATATATGCCAATACGGAATTAGTATTTATGGATTTGAATGCGAAACATTTAAAATTTTTAAATAATAATAAAAATTACAAATAATATTTATTATTTAATTGTTTATTTGTTCGAAATGGGGTTTGGAGAAATTACACGAACATATGATTGTACAGATCAACCGACTGATTTTAAGTGTCTTCATTTTCTATCTAGTCTTAGCTGTTAGAAGTCTCGAAGTTTGGAAAATAAAAACTAGAAAAAAAAGTAACGAAATTCCACTGGATCTTATTGGTGGAAAATAGAGGGTGGAGACAACGACTTTTTCCTTGTTGAATACAGTAATAGAAAAGGATTGAGGCAAAAAATGAGTAAAATCCAAAACAGATGTAGAGGTACAAAATGCTGGATCACGTGAAAGAGAACAATGACAATAAAAAAAAGGTTCACTTGGATGGGCCCAAACGCAAGACAATTACACATGGTTATTAATGAAACGTGTTAGAGAGAGACTTGGAAACTAGAGGATTAAGAAATAAATCTCTTAACAAAAATATAATATAGCTGGCCAAAGAACCTTGAGTAAAAAATATACATTATAAAATATGAGAAAGTACAATATAAGGAAATTGCATGGCTATAAAAAAGACTCAAGTTTACAAAAGTCTGTGATTTAAAATATACTTATTATTGCTAACTTATTTCTAGTAAATATTTGTTACTCGGATTATAAAATGAACATGTGAACATGAACGCTTAAACTTATGAGCATGTGAACGCACAAACCCTATTCTCTATACTTTGTTTTATGAAGCGCTTTGCAGCGCATTGTATAGCATTAGAGCTGGAGAACCGTCAAACCATTGACTACATTTTTTGCAACGGTATTATCAAGTAGTCAGTTTAATGCCTTTATTTGTGTGCAGATTCAAACGCATTCAATGGCATTTCGGAGAAAAATGAAATTAGTACGCATTTAAAGGCATTGAAATATATGTTTTTTAAATCCTATTCGATGCGTATCTATCAACTCTTTCTCACCGGGAGATGGGAACTCTTTATATAGTTGGAGATCTCACGGAAAATTTCTTGTTTATATATAAGACAGTTGGGGTTTTCTTGGGTAAAGTTAGGGAATCATATGGGGGACAGTTGGAGAGTCATGTAGGCTTCTTGGAGGTCTCTGCCAGTAGACAGGAATTCTTGAAGTAGTTGACAGTCCCTTAGATCAATTATTGGTTATATGAGATAATTGGACAGTTGGACACAGGGGGTCTCTTGAAATAGTTGGGGAAATTTTTTTGGTTATTTATACATCATCATTGGAAATAACATGTATGGTAAAGAAATTTTCTAATTAAAGCTTAACAATATTACAGTCGACTTTGACTTTAATATTTGATTATTGTACACTTTATTTAACGAACACTTTGAGTAATCGCACACCTACCATCATAGGTCTTTCTTTAGTTACCGCTCACTCAAAAAGGTCCGAAGACGCCCAAAAATATTGATCTCTCACTTATTCATGCGCAAGGAGCGTAACTTGAAAATTGTGCGGTATATATAAGTCAATTGATCGAATTTAGCTAGTGTACGGTATGTCTGAGTTGACTGTTCTATAATAATTTAAAGAAACCAAAATTGATAAACTAAATTACCCAAACTGATGACATATTTACAATTTTTAGGAATTGCGAATCAAGTTTCTTCAGTGGATGTGATTTGAGAAAATTTTTAAATAAGGAAATACACTTATTAATTTAAACACTATTCTTTTGCAACTATAATTTTTAAGTTTCATCAGCTTTTGTAAATTATTTTCTTTATTTCGGTAGTTATAGACTTTGTAACTAGTATTTTATAAGTTTTTTAAAATAGCGATACTATTAATGTATATATATTTTTTGTGTACAATCCTTTTAAAATATCCGAATTTCGCCAATAAAAAATAAATTTGTCATATTATTTCAATCGTATGATTTTGAAGTCACAAAAATGCACGGTTTGAAGTGTCGTTTAGGCAGGACCGGTGCTGACTCTCTGTTTTTAGTAAAAACGATTTTTTTTTTTGCTAGAATGGAACAGTTTCGGAGAAAGTAGACGTGGGTAAGAGAATAAGGGTACCGAAAATATGTTTACGTGGAATGAGAAAAAGAGTGCGCAAAATACTTCGATTTTTCTAAGTACCTTTTTAATCCAAGGAGGCACAATATTGTACTCGCGGGGTGTTTCACTGACTGTAAGAATTTATGCAATTCTTATCATGCACCTGAAAACCCGAGTCCTTACGAAAATCGCGCAAAAAAATTCCTTAAAAAATTGCGCGACTTGACAAGACCCTTCGAGACATTAACTTTGTAAGCTTTGCAGACATTGCGTACTAACTTTCTCTCCCACATAAAAATATTGCTGGTATTCTTCGTTCACCAACGTCTACTGTCGTAAAAAATATTTTATTTTTGCAAAAAAAAATTGTTTTTTCTAAAAAACTGAGAGTTAGCACCGGTCCTGCAAAGTCGAGAAACCCTCCGCGGCTAAACGACACTTCAAACCATGCATTTTTATCTCAAAATCATACGATTGAAATGTTATGACAGAATGATAGATTATAGGAAACCTACAGCCGTTGTTATTTTTTGAAAAATGGTCCAACTGCCTAAACAGACTTAAATAAAATGATAAAAATTGGATAATTGGCAGTATTATATAATTGGTGTGCAAATTTCAATAAATTTTTATTCAAAGCCTTCAAAACTGAACAATTTTAACTTCAAAGCTTTCAAATTTAAATATAATTACTTTTTTGAACATTTACAATTATTGAGGATTTCTACTTCAAAAAAATTTCAAATTAAATTTTAACGAATTTAAAGTGAATTTATAATATTCAAGATGAATTCAAGATAAATTCAAAAGAATTTACAACAATTCGCAAAAATTTCAGATCAATTCAATATAATTTAAAGGGATTCCGTAAAATTCAAGCTGGATTAAAAATAATTCAATGAAATTCAAGAATGCAAACTAAATAAACTGTGATTATAAACACGATAATAAAACTTTATATGTTGTCATCAAGCCAGCGCTCAAATTTGTCAGGTATCGAAGTGTTATATTCGTTTACTCATTTAAATGTAAAACCGTTGTTGTGGTTCTCGATTTTCAAGTTGAGTTATCGTTAGAAAATTTTAAATAGGGTTGTGGTCTGCGAGCGGGCATTCGCTATCTCGCTTTTTGTAGCGACTACGCGCTCGCCGAAAATATCTCCGTTTATGTTAAATTATCTGTCTCATCAAAAATTATTTTCTTTTGCACAATGGTTGTTATGTGTTGATAACAATCAAATTAATTTTGAATTTTATTCTGAAATTTAGGGAGACATCTCTCTCTTGGGCAAATACTGCTGTAATCATTTTTTTAGGTGTTTGGCTGTTTCACTTCTTCCCCTTCACAACGGACCACGAGGAGTTCCATTCGGAGATCTCGCTAAATTCATCAAAGCATCTGGAAGCGCCGGTTGCGACCGCCCAAGAAATTACACATAATTTGTACAACTTCACTATAATAACCCTCAGGGCAATTTCCATTTGGAACACAATATCAATTTATCTTTTATTGGACTTCGTTAATTCCGAGCAGCCGAGATGGGCGAGGGAGACAAGGCTAGGCCAGGTACAAGCGGCATAAGCGGTACAAGTGGCACACCCACACCTAAACGTCAGGTCGAGCATATCGACGCCGGATCCGATGATTCTTTATTACCCGCGAATGTTGAAACTCTTAAACACAAACCTAATAATTTAACCTTGCTTGCTGCAAATAACTCAAAAATTTTAACGTTCGGACTGAAGCGACTCAACTTGAACTTGGGATTCAATCGCGACATCGGTTGGGATTTCCTTGTAGCAGCGGTCCCCTATCCAATTATTGGAGCGGATCTGCTGGCTTTTCATAAACTCGTGCCAGAGTTACACAAGTCACGCTTAATTGACTCCAAAAACGGCTCATACAGCCAGGGTTACACAAAAATAGCAACACATCACAGTGTTAGTATATTGCAGCAAGACAATCAATTGACAAAAATTTTAACGCTGTTCCCGGAAATCAAAACGCCCTCGTCTATTCTAAAAAACGTTAGTGCGGACGTCCAACACCAAATCATCACTAACGGTCAACGTGTCTCGGAACGAGCCAGACGAGTCGCCCCCAACAAATTGGCAGCCGCCAAAAGAATTTTCAAGCAAATGGTCGCTGATGGTACCTGCAGGCCATCAAGCAGCCCGTGGGCAACACCAATCCACATGGTAAAGAAAAAATCGGGTGAATGGCGTGTTTGCGGTGATTTCTGACGGTTAAACAGCATTACGGTTCCAGATCGGTATCCAGTACCTCACATTCATAATTTTACAGCTAACCTAAAGGATAAAAATATTTTCTCTAAGATTTACAAATGGCGTATAATCAAATTCCAATAGCTCCTTCCGACATACCGAAGACGGCCGTTATTACTCCGTTCGGTCTCTTCGAGTATTCGGTCATGACGTTCGGTCTTCGCAATGCCGGACAAACATTTCAACGCTAGATTAACCGTGCGCTGGGAGACCTCGACTTCGTTGTTACCTATATCGATGACATTCTCATCGCATCTTCCTCCCCAGAGGAGCACGAGAAGCCTCTTCAAACCGTGTGCGCTCGACTAAGGGATTTCTCCCTGCGAATCAACATTGAAAAATGCCAATTTCGCGTTCCCGAACTCGAGTTCTTGAGTTATAACATTAACTCGAAAGGGTGCACACCGACCACAGAAAAGGTCAAATTAATTTTGGACTTCACCAGGCCAAAAACGATAGCGGATCTTCGCCGATTCCTCGACATGGTCAATTTTTACCACCGGTGTTTGCCTCGCACCGCAGAGACTCAGCTTCCGCTCAACGGCTTTATTTGCGACTCACGGAGGGGGGACAAACGCGAGATCCCATGGAACCCGTGCGCCGAGGCGCATTTTTGACACCTTCCACTTGCCAGTGCATCTGGGCCCTAAGGCCACTAACGGACTGATCAGGCAGCGTTATGTATCGCCCGCAATGCACGGCTGCAGGTATTGCTTGACCATGATCGACCGGTTCTCACGCTGAACCGAGGCAGTACCGGTACCAAAAATTGAGGATCAGGGTAGACAATTCGAGTCCCAGCTTTTCGCGGCTCTCCTCAGTCTAATTGGATGCAACCGTGTACGAACTACGGCTTATCACCCCGCGTCGAACGGGATGGTAGAACGGTGGCATCGCTCGCTTAAAGCGGCCATTATGTGCAACACGGATTGAGAATGGACTAGATCTCTGTCCACATTAATGCTCGGACTGCGTTCCAGCGTCTCAGTCATTGGCGCATCTCCGGCCGAGTACGTCTTCGGAACCACTTCGAGTTCCGGGAGAGTTTTTACTCCACGAGGAACATACACCTAATCCTGACTTCTTCTTGGAGGAGTTCCGAGAACACATACGTAAAATCAAACTAATTCCGGGTGCTCGGAAATTTCGAAAGAAACTATTTCTCTTTAAAGATTTAAAAACTTGCACCCATGTATAATATTTATGCGCAATATCGTCAAAAAGTCGCTTGAGCGACCGTACACCGGTCCGCATAAGGTAATAAACAGAACGTCAGATTGCGTCAAGCCAGCACACTTTGCTCGTGATGATATGGAGATGGAGAATATCCCATCAGATATAGGGGACGTACCTCTCAT
>JAUESI010020111.1:0-13874 GCA_032275145.1 Synergus laeviventris | reverse complement strand
GATAATGCTCCACTCATTGTAATTGATTGCTCAAAACAAAATGAATTTTTAAAACAGAGTTCAGTCGATGTAAGACTTGAATTTGAATCAAGTGATAATTTCTCTGCCAATACAGCAGCATATTGTTTAATTATTCATGATTGAATAGTTCAATATAAACCCATTAGTGGCGATGTTAAAAAATTAATTTGAGATGGTGGTGGGGGTAATATGCAATAATAGCATTCCCGGCTAGAAAAATTAGTTTGAAGCAAAATGAGTACATCCAAGGTTTCAAGGAATCCTACACCGACTTTGTCTTCAAGGAGCTGGTCATTCTCCCTCTTCAAGAAGAAGCTCAACCTTCGGTTTATCTTTTTGAGCCGCCCTGCAGCTGGAGTTCACTACCTGGACGATATAGGAATGAAAATGGATGGCTCACACGAAACTACCATGGTATTCACTGGACTATTGGTGACATACCATATAAAGAACTACGATCTCTACTTCAAGAAACATTGCAAGGGGACGTACAATCTACATAAAGAGATTAGAAAAGAAGATGTGGTTGGAGATATATTTAATTTATGTACATAATTTAGAGGAATTGAACTGTCCTTCATTGAGGACACTAAAGTCTGAAAATTTGTTTCTGGACGATCCAAATAATTTCTATGTATCCAATGCTATTAGGGGTACTGATGAAGTAGATGTTAATATTAAGTTAAAAGATTTTTATAATAATAGTGAAACCTTTTTGTAAACGAAAAAAAGATTAATATTTATTTTTTCACTTTAAATAAATTAATTTAAATATAACAAATTTGTATTTGTGTATTTAATTATTGAATAGCCTTACCATTACTTTAATATTAGTTTAGTTATCTAACTTATCTTAATTTATATATTTAAATATTAAAAATATATATTATACTTAATTCTAGAAAAGGAATGAAGGAAGAAACAACAATTTTAGAATTTAAGGTTTATTTATTAAAAACATTTATAAAGACATTCCATTTATTTCTTTACATAAGTTTGAATTTTAAGTTATGGCATGTACCTCCAAGGTATACCATTTGTAACTTGTTTGATGCAGTACTTTCTTGTATCATATGTAGATTATTCGGATCCTCATCGAAGAAATATCTTAAGCTAGCAGGTAAAAAAGTCTGGAATTCCTGATTCAATTCAATGACGATCTTCACTCCATATCTAGTTTGTACCTTCCGCAGCTTTGATACGTTATATAATAAGTTCAGATAACGGCTTGCTTGGTAAAAATGTCTCCGTACGTCCAACAACATTAATCTTGTTCTATTTTTTTTTCTCTTGCAATACTGCTTTTAAGTTACTCTGCTGCTACCTCTGCTTTTAGGATACTCTGCAAATCAAATAGATAGGGGGTGGTTTATTAACAAATTCAGTAAGCAGGTTTGGGGTCTTAAAGTGGGAGGCTTACTAGTAAATCCCGTAGACGAGGAAGGGTACCACTTACTAGCAATTCCTGTAGGCAGGTGGATAGTAAATTGGGAGGCTTACTAGTAAATCCAGTAGGCGAGGAAGGGTAGTAACGTGGCATGAGGTTTACTTGAAAATTGAGGAGATCGTTGTCTCTGCTGCTAGTATGACTGCTGCTGACGGTTGCTTTTACACAGCTGTCTCTCTACGGTTTCGCGCTGCCTTATATGTCACACACTCCCACTACACACACTGCTACCCCCACTTCAGAAAATGCGCACGCACACGCGGGATTGTAATAAAAAAGAAAAGCAAGTATGAAATACGCGAGAACTTAAAAATCGTGGGAAAGTAAAAAAAAAGAGGGCTAGAACGTTCATAGGTGAACTACCAAGTCAGTCCGTCGGTATGGTAACTAACCACCAAGCTTGAGAAAACTGGATTACCGAGTTAGGGTAATTAACCGGCGATCAATATGAACTACCAATCAGTTGGTAGATGCATGTACAAAATTAATAATTATGCAAGAGTCACGTTGATGTGACAATATAATAGAATTAAAAAAAGGATTAAATATGCAGATTCCCCTACTACGCATACTGCTGGACCCGCTTCACAAGCTGCGCGCGCATTCGCGGAAACGTAAACAGCGCTTGGGAAATTCTAACACACGTTAAGTGAACTACCAAGTCTGTAATTCGGTATGGTAAGTAACCATCAAAGTTTAGAAAACTGCATTCCTGACGATCAATGGTGACGCGGTCGGTAAGCGACTCGCAATTTAGCAGAAATTAAACCAACTCGACGAATAAGTGTTCCCATAGCCCCCTTAGCTATACTAACAATATAAATGAAACTTAAAGATATCTCATAACATTTTTTAAACATATTCTTCATAAATATATTTTTGGTTAGACTTTAAGCATTAGGAAAAAATAAGCGTATGTGCACAATTTCGTTCAACTTGTGAGTGATATTCCCGTTGATAAACGAACTAGTATCACCACACGCATGTTTCTGTCATCGCTTTCTGCAACTGGAGTTCCAAACAGCCAAAAATTACAAGCAACGCCGACGACCGGTGATAAATTAGATAGTCTAAGTGAATTTATGAGATACACGTCGTCAATGTAACTTAATTAGAAGTCATCCGGAAATTGCAATCAGTTGTGACTCTTTTGCTGCCACGCTGTTAGTAGCAGATGTTAACTTCTAGTGAAAGTAGTAACTAAACCTCATAATTTTTTAGCCATTACTAATGAAATCAAAGTTGTACTCCATAAGAAAACATAAGAGGATGTGGAGAGAAGAAGAAGAAGAAGAAGAAGAAAAGCTAATTAGAATCAAAAAAACTTCGTTTGAATTATAGGCCCTCCATAAATTATTATACCTGAGGTAAATCATTTTCTTATTTTAAACATTTAGTTTGGACTATAAATATTTAAATTGGAAAAAAAACATGATCAATAATAGAATGTACAGTAAGGAAAAGTATAGTGTTCTGGAAAAATAAGTCTATACCTTACAATTTTTATTCGATTTAACCCCTTTTTTAAAATAAAAAACCATTCATTTTTCAAAGATCACACATCTTTTTTAGTTTTTATCAAAGATATTTAATCTTCATCTAACTGAAAATATAGACATAATATATGCCTATCTTTATATGTCGGATGCATAAGTAACATACCATATGTAATTAGGATTTATTTATTAAATTTCAGTTTTATATGAATAAAAGTTACATGATATGTGTTTTAAAAACTTAAAGATTTAAAAAAAATAAATATATATTTAGATGTAAACAAATTTTCCTTCTATTGTAAAATCTAAATAATAAATACATCTGTTTTGGGTTTTAAAAACTAATAGCTGTTAAATTGTTTTCAAAATTAAATAATTTGACGGTTGTATTGGAATTTAATTTTTTTATTGTAATAAAAATACCACATTTATAGTTGTAAAGTATTATTTCAAATAACCTATTAAATAATTCTTAAATTAATTAAGTGGCGATGTATCACTGATTTTCTTGGAAACTATCACTTGTAGAATAAAATGTTTGGAACAAAAAATGTGTACTTAAATATTACAATAAAACTCTAAATTTTAGGATGATTTACTTTAGAAGGCGAAATCTTCATTAAATATTCATATAATATTATTTAAATGTAGTACATTTTTAGAAGAATGTAATTATCTACTTTTTTATAACGCAAAACATATGTGGTAGTCATGTAGATTAATAATTTTGTATAAAGTAGATAAATTAATTTTTATATTTTTATGAACGCAAATAATATATTCTTTTTTTTTAATATTACGTTTCCCAAAATGAATTACTAAAATAAATAAATTTTTTCAAACTTCACCGATAACTTTGCGTAAAAAAGGTAGAAACTTATATTGACATGTTACTTTGTCACTTACCAATTCTGGTTATAATCAGCGCGAGAAATTTCCGAGAGGCAAGTAGTTTTAAAAATGGAAAAACTACGACAAGTCTCCCCAGTGGCATCTCTTCGTCAAAAAAATTTTGTAAGTATAATTGTAAAGATGGCATAACTGCGACAAGTCTCCCCAGTGCTATCTCTCCAGAGCTAATTAGTATTTTATCTGCAAAATCCTCCTTCACTGTGGTTTTAAGGTTAATAATTATAGAAATACTAAAAATATTTATTTATTTAAAAATTTTTAAATCTTGGGAAATATTAAAACAGTGCAAGTCCTTAAGAGATACAAATTATCCTAAAACCATTTTTCAATATTGTAAAAATCAAAGAATAAAAGTAAGTTACTATTGTTTTCAGGTATTTATCTACATGTAATGAATTAAGGAAAAGCATGACGAAGGTGGGGTTGGCCGTTTTAATAAATAATAACGTTTTAATTCAAATAAAATTTTATTATGGCTTATAGAGTGATACTATTCATTATCCTTTTCACGGTTTTACGACATGAAGGACAAGGCTTTCTTCGCAGTCCGTTGTTGCAGTCCTGGCAAATTATTAGTTCACCGCATGGCATCAAAATAAATTATTTTTCTTGTTATTTGCAAATTATGAAATTCTTTCCATGTCCTGTAATCAATAAACAGAATAAACTTCATAATATAGTATATCTAAGACATTATAGAAAAGCATTTATTATTGCGAACTTAGGCTGAGTGAACTTAATTTAATCTTGTAATACATCATTTTTGTTATTAACTTTCTTTTTTTTATCAGAAGTAGTAACCTTTTTTTGCTACTGAAGCCGTTTATTTTCTTTTAACTACTACTCTTGTTCTACCACGACCAATAGAACCGCAGGATCCATTAGCTTGGCCATCTATGGATTTAAACATATAATCAAAATTAAGATATAGGTACGTTAGCATTATATGAAGTTTTTCGATATCTAGCTTTTAGGCCATGAATTACTTATCCAATCCCTAACTTACCAACATTTTAGAGGTTTATGGAATCTTAAGAAATTTAAAGGATTTTGGCGGGATTTAATAAAATTTTCAGCAATTTTTAAATATATTTAACGAAATTTTCATGGGATTTTAAATAATTTTAAGGTATATCAAGGACTTTTAAGGAATTCAAAAAATTTTACGGAATATCATGGAATTTTAAGGGAAGTAATTTTAAAGACTTTTCAGGGATTCAAGGGATTTAAAGAAATTTCGGTGGATTTTTAGCAATTTTATAAGATATTTAATGAGACATCATGGGATTTTGAAAAATTTTAAGTAAATTTAAAGGATATAACGATATATCTTGCGAAATTTTGAGGAATCTCAGGAAATATCAAGTGATTTTACAAAAGATTTTGATGGATGTTAAAGGGATTTTAAGGATTTTTATGAAAATTATGGTGATTCCTGAAATTAAGCAAAGAATTACAAGTTTTTATATTTCAAAAATTTTTAATTCTCAATTATTTTGTTTCTTTTTGAATCCCTTGAAGCATTTTAAAAGCCTTTGATTTGAAATTGTGTATATTACAGTCCTCTGAATCTTTTTAGCAAAAGCTACAGTATGAAAACGAAGAATTAATCGCGCGAATCATAGTTTATAGCCTTTTTATATTTTTTGTTATTAACAATAAGAAATATTTAATTATTACAATTGCTTTTTTTAAATAATCTGTTTCAAACTCAATTTAAATCGATTAATGAGAACAATAACACATTTCTATGAAAAAATGAAAAAAATTTCTAATTCGTCATTAAAATATTTATAACAATAGTAATTATGAACATATGGTTTTTATTTGTTGCGAGTATTATTCTTATAGGACAGTTCCGTTTGTTTAGTGAACAAAAATTTGTTATGCCATTGAACACCTCATTTATGTATTTGTTTATATAATTTGTTATTTGTTCATTGTGAGTGCATGCATGAGGTGCGAGTGAACGCGTCTAACCCGAATTTATTCGTCTTACTGCTTTTAACTCGCATATTATATTCGCTTAACTTCCATATATTTACTTATACTCGCAGCGACTCATCTATAATACTCGCGAGGTTACATTAGGATTTACCTTCTTAGATTATCTGTATTTCGACCTCGCAATGCTACTCAAAAGGTTATCATGTTACTCGTATTTCCAAAATGTTTCCTAATTCCTCTTTATCTCATTATACTCCAAAGTATTTCTAAATGCTATTTTATGTTAAATTTCACATACTCCAGAGCTAACAGCTCATCGCCACTCATACACATTCCTTTCAATAAAATCGATAAACTAAGCCCTTAGTTAAGTAATTCATTAATACACTAGCTAATTCGTCAAGACACACAAGACAACAAGAGTTTATTAATTAATTACAGATGAAAGCACCAGTAATCTTCCTACTGGATACTAACGAGTCGTTAAGCGGTGCAATTTCTAAGTTTCCGGGATTCTTTCTGGAACGTCGGTTTCAGACGCTGAAGCGGAGGGCTAATGACGTGGTAGAGTAAATCAGAAGGGAGAGTGACGATAAGTTTTTGCTCGTTACAATCCGGGAATCTCATTACCGGGTCTCTCTAAGTGACCCCAGTTGCGGATGCCCATGTGACCTTTCGCACCCTCGGTAAAGTTTTCCACCGAGAACTTCCAGAAGACACGGCAACTGTTTCCCGGTATTTGTCCCACGCTAAAGGGCGATTTTTTGGTGTTAGTTTATAGACTGAACGGTAAGGTCTAACTCAGTTTTGATAGATGTGTCAAACGGACGTTTTACGGACTAATAAAGTACCAGGTGTTCCATATAAATTTCCTCCTATGGTGACAAGGGCTGTGCGAGGATCAAATTCACTTTAGCTGTTTATCTTTCTGATGGAGTTGGCTCTTCGTTCAAGGTGTCGAGTTACTGAAATACGTGGATCTTTTCTGTTTAGGCGGCTCAACTTTAAGCATTGGGACGAACTGACCGACTAAATCCAACGAGTACAAACATCAAGGAATCGTGATGACTTTTTCATATATGAACAGTTAGAATTTTCAATATTTCGGACCGATTAATGGTTACTAAAGTTTTGCATGCTCCGAGGCATGCTTATCTCTAGGTAAGATCAATATCTGGCTTCAGGTTTAGGGATGGGACTGACATTGGTCTTATCGTCACTTACCCGTCATTTACCGGCCATGTATTGTAAATGGGTAAATACAGTGAAACTCAGCATTTGAATAAATAATGAACGTAATACAATGAAATAGATTTCAAAATTATTTTTGCACGCAAGCAGCAATCAATTATTTGAATCAATGTGAAATATACTAAAAAAGGGATATAAATAATAAAGAATAAAAATTTCAAGTTCATCATAACCTTCAAATCACATGCATTTCTGAACTGAAGTTTCAAAAGACAAATAGTTAAGCTGAAGAGTTTATGAAAGTATAAGTAAATAAATCTAGTTTCAAGATGAATTACGAGTACATATACTACGAAATTAATAAAAGTATATCTAATACGAAAACTAAAGTATAAAAACACAAACATCTTTTGTCAATGAAAAAAACATTTTTACTATTTCTTAAATGTTGAAATGGATTTTAATTTTTATAATTTATATAATTTATATAATTTTTTTTCTTTTATAATATAATAAATAATATAATAAAAAATTTTTACTTTTATTGTTTCAAATTTGGCCCAGACGTCTGTGGTAATTCCCTCTACATCTGGGCACTATTATTTTCTTTTAATTTAAATTTGTAAAAAAAAATGTGAACTAAATTGCTCTAATGGTAAAGTATCATACATATATACTTAATTATAAAATGAAGACGCTATAGCGTATATATTAAAATATTTCATATATGACATGAAAATGTGAAAATCACAATTTTATTTATGTGTATTTACTACACACTTTAAACTTTGAACACAAATCTTAAGCTATAAATATCACATGAAAACTTAATTCTAATGAACACCAGGAATGAAATGAAATAAAATCAATTTTCTCTACTTATGATTAATTAAAAATTTCATAAAATAATACAGTCAATTTATTATTGCCTCCAGTTCTTGTAATTTTGATAATATAGGAGTAACAACATTTCGACCTAAAAACAAGTACAGGAGTAATTTCGTTAGGTTTTTATATAATATTAAAAAAATAATGCATATTTCTATATTTTCTCATATTAAGTCCGAATTCCCGGAGCTGAACACAAGGCCCAGGCTTGATCTAATTTTGGCATTCAATGATCGGCAAACGTTATTGGGCCAATTTCGGCATTTGCATCGGCACAGTGTTGTGTCAGTACTCGGAGCCAATATTAGCATTTTAGATTTTCCGATATTTGGCCCAGCAACGGCACATTATTGGGCCAAGCATAAATATAATAACTTCACTTAATTTATGTTTCAATTTACACTATCACAAGTATGGTCTCTTCCACATATAATTGCATGCTCCCACGCTTCGAAAAATTGCACTCGATAGCTGGGGATTGGAACCCCCGACCTCGCTCCCGACCTAAACATCCTTAAAACCTATACGCACGCACTAACTGACTGCCAATCAGCTATTTAACCGCTTGGACCTAAAGGAAAAAAATCTCAGTCAACCTTTTTAGATGGAAAGTCAGAGATGATAGCGAGGAATGTATTTTTAATCTTTTTTTTCACCTTACACAATTTATAAAAAATTGGATTTAAATATATTTCATTTTCAAATCTCTTATAAAAAAAATCTCTCATGAAACAACTTAAAATATTTGTAATATTCTATTAGCTATTTGAATTGCAAATTTAAAAAAAAACATTATGTTCAAAAAAATGTTTGTATCCGCGAAAATAGAAATTTGGAAAGTTATTGTATACGAAACTTTTTATATTAAAATTTTATATTAAAATTTTATTTGAAATTATACCTTCTAAAATTTGTAAACATGTTTCATGAAATAAAAGAAAACTATAATTAAAAAAAAACGTTTTACTTCACTTCACGATGTTTGTAATTTATTATTGTTAAGTATACCTAAACATAAGTTTCAAAATTTCAATTTTTGCGGATACAAACATTTTTAGAACATAATTTTTTTTTAAATTTGCAATTCAAATAGCTATTAGAATAACACTAATATTTTAATAATAGCTACATGAGAAAATTTTTTTTTATAACAGATTTGAAAATTGTTCAGGTTCAAGTGGTTAATTAATAGCTCAGTCAGTTAGTGCGTGCGCATAGGTTTTAGGATGTTTAGGTCGGGATGAGCGAGGTTCGGGGGTTCGAATGCCCAGTGAGAAGTGCGATTTTTTCGAAGCGAGGAAGCGTGCGATTATATGTTTAAGAGACCATAGTTATGATTGTGTAATTTGAAACATAAATTAAGTGGAGTTATTATATTAAAAACTATTTTTTTTTCAAATTTTTCATTATAAATCCGGCAATTAGTTGCCAGGATTGGACAAACAATTGCTGCCAAGTGCAGCCCATAGTTTAAATCCGTCAATGCAATGGCACGACGACGGCAGCCAGATTTGGTTCGATATTGGTAGACAGTATTGGGCCATCAACGGTAGCCAAGCCTTGGTTGCCAAGTGTAGGCCAGAGTTATCATTCCGTCATTGGCGCGTTAATGGCAGCCGAGCCAGATTATTCGCACTAGATTATTTAATTTTAAATAGCAATTTCAGTATTAATTGATGCTAAACTAATTGAATCAGAAAATGTGGAAGGAAACTTTAAAAATCACCGCCTGATTCGTTTAAGCATTGAAGTTATGATACCGTATTTAATACTTTAATAGTGGAATTTTTAACTTTTGGGACAAATCCTAATGTAAATAAACTTTTGTAGCTAAGAAACTTGATGTACATCATGAATTATTATTTAAAAAAGCATAATTTATTCAAAATATGGGTTTTACTTGATTTACCAGCTTTACCCGTAATTATCGTTAATACCAGTAAAACTGGTAAATTTACCCGAAAGATGTCATTAGGATTTTTTTTTAAATTTAAATTTTATAAGAATAATAGTATCATGATATCCATTTTAATAACTTAACCAAATATTAATAAATAATCTTCATATAAACTATTATTTGTTTATTTTAAATATTATTAGGAAACACTAAATTTCTTAATTTTTTTTCTAAGGCGAAACCTCGCTTAAACATTCATTCAAATGTAAATGTAGTAAATTTTGAGAAGAATATAATTATATATTGTATTTTTCATAACGCAAAACATGTGCAGTAGTTATATGTATATAGTTATGCTGGGTATTCCCGACTCAAGGTTTATAATAAATTTATTCTAAATTTATATTTTTAAATTCCAAAAAAATGGTGTAAAAAAAGCTAATATAAAAATTTGTGAAGTGCATAATTACTGAGTAATTAGCAATTGAAGATGAAACAATAAAAGAATGCGTTAGATAGCTATTATATCCATGTGCCATTGTTGACAAGATGAGGGGTTAGGTTGGTGTCCGAGTCCGATTTTTTTGTAACTTTGCCGGTGAAAAGAAGATCCCAGACAATTACAAAAAAAATTTTTTGGACAAACGTTTACATTTAGGGCTTGAAATCACTCCCTCTATATTTTTGAGTCTTTTCGTGATTTAAGAGGTAATATTGTTTTTTCTTTATTGTTTTTGCTCAAAATTGTTCTAATTGATGCTGTAATACAATATTAGCGTCAGTTGTAACAACACTTACCCTATAGAGTATCATAATTGAGAAAATCTACCCCTAGATGCTTCGTCATATATAGTTTAAAATTTTGAATTTGTTACTGCAAACATCTTTTTTTGGTATTCAATTCTATTATATTAAGAATCATGAGTGATATTCGAAACAATTATCCTCTAAATTAGGTTCTAAAAATTCCACTGTTTTAATATTATCAATGAATAAGAAATATATTTATTAATATAACATTTCTGTATGCATTGGCTTAAATTAATTAGTTTAGATAAACAATAATAATATAACAGATTTTCGGTTAACGATGGCGCTTGTTCTTATATTAATAAACCCTTGTTATGTAAAAACTACCCCTTAAAAACTTGTTATGTTTTGTTTATCAGGCATTATATAAAATTATCAGGAATGTATATAAACCAGTAGAGGTCAATGTCAGACAAGGAGATGTCTGGAGACGAGAAAGAGATTAAAGATCCAGAGCCGAAAGAAAAACAAAATAACAGTGAGGATGTTTCGGAAATAGACCCTCTAGACGAGGAGACACTAGAGCTTCTCGGTGATAAAGTATTGCCCTCTGATAATAATGACATATTGCTGCATCCAGAAATTGGAGATCGCTGGCTAGCTTGGTTGCAAGTCGGTCTTAAAAAAGAGGAAAAACAGAATTTACTTAAAAAATACCCGCGCGTAAGGGTAATTATCACCTCGAAGCACCAAAGATCAACCCGGAAGTTGAAGCGTCAATTAACGAATCTGTTAAGAAAAGAGATAAATTTTTTACCGCCGATCAAAATACTTTGGGTTCGGCAATGTCGGCGCTGGGTATAGCCCATTCTGTGCTTCTTCCTAACAAAAATGATGAAGAGTACAGAACTGAAGCTTTAAAGCCCTTTCATTTGAGTGAGACTAGGAAGGCGTTTGTTTATCCAAGTTTGGATCGCAAAACCAAGGATCTTCTTGAACGAGCAAAAACAGATTCCTTTTTGTTTGGAAAAGAATTATCAACGAGATTAAAGACAGCAAAGTCTATGGAAAAGGTTGGGTTGACCTTGAAGCCACAAAAGATTTTAAAGAAGACACCAGCGAAGACTTCGGCGGCGGGAAACTGGAAAGCCCCACCTGGAAAGAACCAGGGTTTTTCTCAGGAGGGTTACAAGCCGAAAGGTGCATATCGAGCACCACAGTGCGGCAGATATCAGCCGGAAAGAGTTCAGAGCCATGCTCATCGTTCTCAGGGCCAAGTTTAAACTCGGGACAACTCGAATCAGGTGACGCAGAAATATTAGTGGTAAGCCATGTAGCGGGCAGACTTAAAAAATTTCGAAGCGCCTGGTCTAATATAACGAAGTCTTGTCCAGTCGTAAGGTATGGGTGGTTGCATACAAAGTCTTTTGAACGGCACCGATATTTAGCTTTACTGGATAGTAAGAGTGATTTTGAGGGAAAAATGTTTCTAAGAGCCTCTTTGCAATCTGAATTTAAATGGTGGACGGATGTTATTCCGTGGACGTTCAATCCAATTAGGTCAGGCCAGTACTACATGGAAATTTTTTCAGATGCTTCCAGGTCAGGCTGGGGGGCTTATTCTGGTTTCGAATTAACCTTTGGGTTTTGGACTGAGTCAGAAAGGACGCAACATATTAATTATCTTGAGTTGGTAGCAGCTTTTTTCGGTCTCAAATGTTTCGCCAAATATTTATCAGGGTGAGAGTTATTGTTAAAAATCGACAATACCACAGCAATTTCATATATAAACCGTATGGCTGGAGTCCAATACCTAAAGCTTAACGAAATAACACGTAGTATTTGGAGTTGGTGTGAAGAGAGGCAAATATGGTTATTTGCGTCTTACATTGCGTCAAAAGAGAATGTCGAAGCTGATAGTGGGTCGCGTATAAAAAATCTGGATACAGAATGGGAGTTGTCAGAGGCAGCCTTTTTACAGATAGTTCAAGCTTTCGGTGTTCCTTCCATAGACTTGTTTGCATCAAGGTGTAATACTAAATGCACTGAATACTGTTCTTGGCATCGAGACACAGAAGCGTTAGCAGTGGACGCGTTTAGATTAGATTATAATAATCTAAATTTTTATGCTTTTCCTCCCTTTTCTGTAATACTTAAAGTTGTGAGAAAAATTATTTCTGATCAGGCGCAAGGAATTATAGTTTTTCCAAAATGGTGTACTCAACCATAGTACCCATTATTGGCCCCTCATTTCATCCAACCTCCGATAATGTTTCAACCTTCCACTGATTTGCTTTTTTCTCCGTGCAGATCTCGTCAACATCCTTTAGCTGGGTCTCTAGTGTTGATGGCAGGCAAAGTATCAGGGAGGCGTTCCGCAGAAGAAACATTCCTGACCAATCAATAGATATTATGGTTTCGTCTTTAGCTGAGTCAACAATAAAAAAATATATGGGAGTCATTAAGCAGTTGTGTGAATTTTGTTCTAGGTGCAAAATAGATCCGTATGAAGCTAATTAAAGTCAAGTATGTTAACAGAGCGTTTTGAAGCTGGAGCTCGTTATGGAACTCTCAATAATTGTCGAGCAGTTTTAAGTCTTTTAGTTGGGGATAAAGTGTCACAGAGTCCCATGGTGACGCGTTTTTTCAAGGGCGTGTTCCGTATGATACCAACTAAACCAAGATATGAAGATACTTGGGATGTGACACCTGTTTTAGAGGCAGTTGCTGCATTATTTCCATCAAATACCCTTTCACTAGTTCAGATTACGAATCGTTTAGTTATTCTTTTAGCCTTAGCTACGGCACATAGAATGCAAAGATTCGCAGCGATTAAAATTAAAAATATATCTGAGAATGAAACAGGTGTGAAGATTAAGATTGACAATTCAATCAAAACGTCGCGCCCGGGAACAAGTCAGCCAATTTTGTTACTCCCTAGGTTTTCAGAAAAACCAGCATTGTACGTAGCAGGTACACTTCAAGCTTATTTAGAGCGAACAAAGGTGATTAGAGGCACTACCGATAATTTGTTAATAACAACTAGAAAACCTTATGAGGCTGCGAACGCGCAAACAATTGCGAGGTGGGTTAAAGCGTTTATGGCTAGTTGCGGTATTGGTGCCAAATATAAAGCACACAGCACGAGACATGCGGTGACCTATGCAGCATTAAAGAAAGGTGTTGAATGTTGATATTAATATTATTAAAAGCCCGAGTAAAAATATTATGTCTCAAGACCGACTTATATTGCCCCTCATCAAGACCATTCCAAGACTATATTTTCCTGTGGTTTTCATGTCTTGTAGGTGAGACTGAGCAAGAC
>JAUESI010020110.1:0-13895 GCA_032275145.1 Synergus laeviventris | reverse complement strand
GCCGTGATTCGAATATGCGCGACTTTGACGAAATTGGGACCTCTGATGGCTAGACCATGAGTAGTTGGATCATGGTCCTGCCCAGAGAACACTTTTAGATGCTCACAGGGCCTGGCCAGTAGTATAGGGAACCGTGAAAACACATATTCTGGTCCTGATTGCGGGGTCATCAGATGGCTCTTATGTATTGGCTGCCGAACAGTCCACGAAGTCCTATACAGTTGTTGTATATACAGTACTCATGCTAATCTCTTTGTTTTTGATGGTAGGGTAATATGTGCTTTTGCGCAACACATATAATTTAGTTAGGTAGTGAATTAGTGATTGAATTTATTCTAAAACAAGGGATATTAGTAAGATAATTATGTTTTTATTTTGGAGGGGTAATTTATAATGTAACATTAAGTTAAACAGGGACAACTATTTCAAATAAAAACTGCTTTCAAAACATAACTAGATTGTCTTTGGTTTTTCCTTAAAACAATTTATTTAGAAAAAACCAATAAAAAAAGAAATAGAAATATAGTATATAAATAATTAATCAACTAATGATTTATGTATTTCTATTGGTTTTTTCAATTTATTAAGTTTTTTAATTAGGTTATTATCTAAAAATCATCTGGATATAATCTCAAGCTTGAGATTATCTTATCTTTTATCTAATTTTAATAACTTTCAGGCTCCTCAGGTAGCGCCACCGCCGACTATATGTCTTCAGGTCTATAGCATTGAGTGTCCAGGACCTGGATGCTCACCGCTCGCTCCCGAGCCCCCGACTGACCCAAACTCGTTCTGCATCGTAACTCCTCTACTACCCCCCTCCACTCTCGATTCTCAATTTTTCGTAAGATCGCGGGTGGGAGATGTTGCGTTTGCGCGTTTCGCGATGTACGATGCTAGAACGCGAATGCAGCCCTGTACAATCGGTTATCATTCCGTAGGGGCCAATAGTGCACGGTTACAATATACAGTCGGATAACAGCTGATGAGAACTTATTTTATATGGATGCATTTTCAGAAAATGTTTAAAAATTTTATATAGTGATGTTTCAGACAGTTTCAAAGCATGGGCAGCTTTCCGAATTGATGCATTTGGATTAATCTTGAAATAATCTGTAATATTCTCGACATTTGCTTCTGTGGTCACTCATACAGGTCGGCCTGATACATCGTGTCTATGATCGTGCACGTTTCCATATTCGATAAAATTATCGATAATTATACAAAAGATTTAAAAATCAGTTAAATAACAAGAAAACCGTCAAAAAGTGCATAATACGTTCTCGCCTTCTAAGCGCCGGTTTTACCAAATCTGATTAAACTCATGATAACTCGAATATTTTTTTGTAATCGCGACTCTGATGGGTTGTAATGTAAATCTCAGTTAACTTTCGGCGCCATGATGTTTAGGTGACAAAACATTGATATAATGCGAAAAGTTTGAGGTTATGAGAGGTTAGCAATAGCGCTAGAAGAATCAAAACAGTATAATTAATGTATTTCTTAATATTCTGATTTTATGATTCTGGTTTTAGAACCCTCCTCATGGTTGAAATAACCAAACTGAGCTTGCGCGTATTTGTTGGTAGGTGGTAGATTTACATTTTCAAGATGACGAAACCGTTTGAGGCTCTAGTTTTACAGAATTGTGTTCTTCTTCAAAATTATTTCTGTAGAAAATTTCATCTCATCATTCATATTTTTACATAAAATGTATTGATATTAGATCAGAGCCATAATTCCTTGCTGTATAATATTGTACTCGCAGTTGAATTTTGAGGTTATGTTACTTTAATCATTGGTTAACCTACATAACGAGACATTATTGGGCGGTTAAGTTAACCCGTGATTATCTTCCCTTAATCATGATTAAAAGAATGGTATAACGCAAAGTGTTGATTAAATAATGTTAAGGATAGTATTATTTTTCGAGTTAAATATTTTATTGATCCATTATAAGGTAGGTATAATGTATGTTATTTATAAGAGGGAAATTCGCTGACCGCTTGTATGTTTATTGTAAAAGATATTTAGTTCGAAATATTAAATCAAATAATAATAATAAAAACGGAGGTAACTTATCGAGCGGCTGCTATAATCACTTTCAACCCTTTCAACCATTATATTTCTCCGAACAATGATTATTTTAATTCTTTCTTTAGAATTTACAAATGGAGCACTTTTCGTGAAAAATTTCCGTTGTGACTCCCGTTCCATATAAAGATTAAATTTCCATTTTACAAACAAGTCTTTCTATTTTCAAAATATGTTTTCTTCTTCCTTTGTTTATTATTAATTCGTAGTATTTAAGTTCCATAATTTATATTAAATAAATTTAAATCTCGTAATTGTTGGATTATTTTATATTCAGTTGTTACAATTTTTTATTTGAGCAGTAATCTTGATAAAGAAACACTTAAAAATGTGATATATTTCGCCCAGGCCATGCTTACACAAATTTCCCTAAGGCGCTGCTTACTACAAAATTTATGTAATTTTTGATAAGAGCACTTCAGTCATCCTTTGAATCCTGCAGAATAGCTAATCATGTTTAATTAATAATTTAGGAGGTAAATAAAGCAAAAGGTTTTATAGAAGGCTTTGAAACTGAGTTTTCTTTTATTGTCAAACAAATGTCTACTGATTTGAATACTTTCTATAATTAAATCAATCTCTCTGAACAGAAAACAAACTTACTGTTTAAGAATCTCATTCACACAATCCTTGCTTTATTTTTCACTCTAAAAAGGAAGAAACTTTCAACAAAGACATTATTAAGTTTTCGCAATCTCCAAGTTACAGTTGAATAGTAATCAACACAGAATAATAGCAATTTTCTTAATGTTAAAATCTAAGAAAACGTAATAAAAAGTTTGTTTCCAGCAAGATAGAAATTCGATTTCGGTATTGAAACAAGGTATTTTTCGGAAATTTTACACTCTGATAAAATTAGATTGGCGAAAATCCAGTTAAAATCTTCTAGCGACATAAATGTCATTTTATAATTTTCTTGAAATTTTCCTATTTAAATTAGGATTCTGCATAACTATATATACGTTTATATTGCCAGCATGATCCAACACTGACAAAATCGTTACAATCTAGCTGGGGCCCTGGCAAGGAAAACTAGTGAGGGCCACACTAGGCCCGTTTCGAAATTTCTAGACGGGATTGTGTGTTGCCTTTGATGACCGACTCTCTCTCCGGTTACCTGATATCGATAACTTTATATTAATTTCCGCTCTGGGTCTTTTTCCGAACCGATTTTGAAACTTTCATCTCCACCTCTTTTTTCCATCTTCATTTTCTCCCAGCTCCCAATCTCCTTTTTCCACCCTTCGTTAAATAAAGTTTCAATAATTTTTTGCCGACCCTCTCTTCTCAACTCATTTCTCAAACCGGTAAATAAAAAAAATTGGTAAATTTAATAATCTGACCCTCAACTACATCGTCGAATCGCAAAATTTTTTAGATGGATTATCCTGAGGTAAATGTGGGCGCAAATCGATGGCTCCTATAAGAAAAAGCGTATCTCGATCGAGAACCATCCAAATGACACACGAGCTTGACGAAAGTCTGTCAATTTTTATCAAATTCGTTGTTAAGATTCTTTCGAAAAATTTACGAAGGAAAAGTTGATCTTTATATAATGTGCATAATACAATGATTGCAAGATTTATTTTTTAAGTCGTGAATCAAATTTTACGAATTGACAGAACTGTGAATTTTTGAGAACATGGGCTTCGACTTTACCCAATTTATTGCAACTGGAGTCCTGACTACGATGCTTTTTTCCTTTCTTCTCGATGCTATGCAACCACAATATAAGCTTGCTCTAGTTTCTCAACAAAGAAATAAAGCTCTCTCATCGTCCTGATGACTTGCACGATTTGGTTTCGCGACGGAAATCTGAATGCCGCTCAATCTTTTGAATTTGACCAGAAAGATGTAATATCTTAGGGAATTTGATTTTTTCTTGATTAAACGTAGAAGTTTTTAAACGTATAGTTTTAGTGTCGAAGAGAACCATCAATTAAGATTCCAGAAAAGCTCTTTTTTGAACTCTTGTGCAATCCCTTAAAATGTTTTGATGTACTGCATGTGCAGAAATTTGTGCAGAAATTTCTGATCTGAAAACCTGGAAAGGACCCCACAACTCTCACTGGTAAATACCCCATGATAGGAAAAACTGGTCAATACCCTATCAAGATTAAAAAAATATTCTGGATTCATTATTTACAATATTTGATTACGTAACTATTTACTTTTCTGATAAAAGATCCTATTATAAAAAAGAGGTAATAATTATATTGAAACAAGTGGCTTTAAGGAGTTTTTAAAAAAGTTTTAAATAATGCACCGGAGTTTCAAGATTTTAGAGTATGTTAATTAAAGTTTTTTATTTTAGGTATTTCAAAGGATTTTAAATGATATTTAAGAATCTTTAAGGATTTTCAAAAAGATTTCAAAAGCGTTTTTAAGGAATCTAAAAGGGATTTCAAGAAATTTGAAGTGATTCTAGGGTATTTAAAAGGATTTTAAGAAATCTTACAAGATTTCAAAGATATCAAGATTTGAATAGATTTCGAGTGATTTTCAGGAATTTCAAGATGTTTTACAGGATTTAAAATATATGAAGACTGCCCAAATTATTTCAAGTAATTTAAATGAATTTAAGGGTATTTAAAGTAATTTCAAGTTCTTATAGGGAATTTATAAGGAGTTTAAGTTTTACAAGATTTCAAAGATATCAAGATTTCCTAATATATGGTATTTTAAGAAATAAAGCGATTTAAATAGATTTCAAGTGATTGTAAAGAATTCAAGAGGATTTCAAGAGATTCTAAGTAATTGTAGGGGATTTAAAAGGATTTCAAGTGATTTCATGTGATTTTAAATCGTTTAAAGCCATTTCAATAGATTCAAAGTGATGTTAAAGAATTTTAAAAAAATTCGAATCAATTTCAACATTTTCAAGTAATTAAACAATTGTATTAAGTATTTGAGAGATTTCAAGTGATCTTTGAGAGTTTTTAAGGAATTTAAAAAAAATTCAAAAGAGTTTCAATATTTCCTGAAGGATTTTAAAAAATGCGATTTAAATAGATTTCAAGTGATTATAAAATAATTTAAGATGATTTTAAGTGATTCTAAGTGAATCTAGGGAATTTAAAAGGATTTCAAGTGATTTTAAGTGATTTTATGTAATTTTAAATAATTTAAAGACATTTCAATATATTTCAAGCGATTTTAAAGAATCCAAGGGGATTTGAAGAGATTCTAATTGATTCTAGGGAATTTAAAAGGATTTTAAGAAATCTTACAAAATTTCAAAGATATCAAGATTTGAATAGATTCGAGTGATTTTAAGGAATTTCAGGGAATTTCAAGAGATTTCAAGAAATTTTACAAGATTTAAAACATGAAGACTGCCCAAATTATTTTAAGTAATTTTAAGAAATTGAAGGGGATTTCAAGTAATAATTTCAAGTGATTATAGGGAATTTCAAAGGAGATTAATTTTTACAAGATTTTTAAGATATTAACATTTCCTAATATATTTCAAGAAAAAAAGCGATTTTAATAGATTTCAAGTGATTATAAAATCATTCAAGAAGATTTCAACAGATTCTAAGTGATTCTAGGGAATTTAAAAGGATTTAAAGCGATTTTAAGTGATTTTATGTAATTTTAAATAATTTAAAGACATTTCAATAAATTTCAAGTGATGTTAGAGAATTTCAAAAGAATTCTAAAAGAATTCGAACGATCTTCAAGATTTTCAAATAATCAACCAATTTTATTAAGTATTCGAGATTTCAAGTGATCTTAAAGATTTTTTAAGAAATTTCAATTAAATTCAAAAGAGTTTCAAAATTTTCAATAATTTTAAAATATTTGTAAATTAGTTTAAGGGATTTTAAAAAATATTTTAAAATTTGAAAGTACTTTAACAGAATGTAAAAAATTTAAGAATTTTTAAGAAATGGCCGAGTTATCAAAGCATGCGAAAGGATTTCAAGAAATTTCAAAGTTTTAAACTTTTGACGCAGTTTGAAAACGAAAAATAAATTCTGTAAAATCTGTTAAATCTATTGAAATCTGCTGAAATTTGTTGAAATCCCTTGATTCCATTCGAAATTTTTTGAAATTTTTGAGATATTTTCGAGGATCTTTTGAAATCCCTTTAAATCTCTGCTTCTTAAAAATTATGAAAAAAATATAATCATAAAATGTATTGTAATAATGTAATAATTTTCATCAAGAACCTGCTTAAAATTCTTAGAAATATGCCCGTGTTTGTCAACAATTAATTTTTAAATATATATATATATATATATATGTATGTATTTATGTAAATATAACCATCTTTTATTTTCTTCATAAATAATTAAATGTGCAAAATTTCATTATCAAAAATATCTCAGTTATATTACATAATTTTAAGGTTGGAATACCAATGTAAGATTGGTATTAATGATTTATTACTACTATATCGTTGTTCCATAAATGCCTAATTATATAAAAATATCTTTACTGAAAATAGAAATCCCAACCAGGGCCTGGTCAGAACCATATGCTAAATGAGGCTCAGTGGGGCAATTTCTGCACGGGTGTGAAATGCCTTGACATATATGTTTACCTTGTAATCTATGGTTTTTCTTGTATACGGTTTTTTGTTTCAATTTGTACAATTTAAAACTTTTTCCTTGGAAATACCATACATAAACTTTTCACTGCACATACTTTTTGATTTTTGACTGCACACTTTGAAATTCGGACTACACAAAGTGTGCGGACTACACACACATTTTAGGCCCTGAAAGGCTCTTTATTTTCCGTAAGTGTCGACAATAGAAATCTGTAATTAAGGCTTTAGTATACAGTAGAATACCTTTAGCAATGAACTGCACCATCAGTATCTGAATCGATAAATGTCATTAACACAAATTTGCTTTTATCAGTCACATTGAAAGAAAACTTTGCATATTTTAGAAGTCAGCGATTACAAATTTATGCCGTAGTGTTATCGGAGAAGGAAGTCCGGTGGATTTCGGGATTCGTGGACGTGTGGTTCAGTTGAGGCGTTTTATATATTCCGGAAGCTGAGCGGTGTTTGCGATTCTGAATTTATGCAGGTGAAGCAAGTTATAACCACCTCCAGTCATAACATATGTACCACTTATACAAGAGCATGAACCTTTTTTAATTGCAACGACGCTTCGTTATACATCTCTCACCTAAATATTTTTGAACGAGTCCTTTTTTTAAAATGAAAACAGTAATTGCCTCTTCAAAATGTGTGAACCCTCATGACGCAATTAATTTCAATTCACTAGTGAGCACATACTTTTCAGAATCGTGAAAAAAAAACAAATCCTAATACGAAAAATTATTCAAAACATATTTCTTGCGCGTTTCTTAAAGAGTCCTTTAATTAAAACATATCTGACCCAATATTTTAATGAAAAAAGCTTCGACATATCTCGCTTATTCACTAGCAACTCCATATTATTTTTCGATTTCAAGCGTGAAATTTGTCTTCGAGTCTTGTACGAGAGTATAACTTTGCCAAGATGATTCCAAACTCTAGAAGCAATATTTTTCTCCGCTTACCTTGGAAATATGTAAATCCCGAGCATATTTCAGTTTCCAACTGTTTTTCGAATTTCAATCAGTTTTTTTATGGTAAATTGACATGGGAATGAGTTGTTTGGTGGCACGTTAGGATATCGATTCTTTATTCGGTGCAAGACAGTCCATTATTCTATGACAGAAGGGTTATTGATGAAGTGGCAAAGTTGGCGAACAGTTTTCAAACTTTTCTCGATCCTTATTCATTTAAAAATAGCTCCTCCGGTATATTTGTAATACTATTACATATTTTCAATACAATGTAATCTTTTATAATCGATCAAGATAACAAAAATTGAAATAAAATTTTGAAAAGGTATAAAGCAATACCTGAATCCATTTCTATATTCATGATTCTATATCTTATAGAATCAATCTTCGAGTGTTAAAGTGTCCGAGGGATACTTTATCGGGATCCATTTAGGTAATTCATTACAGAAGTAGAATACGCGCACCAGTCTTTGACATCAATGTCAGTAATGACATTATGACAGCAATAATAATTCATAGTCACGAAGATTGATTTCTAGAGAATGGTGACAAATTCGCAAACGTTGCGAAAATCGCGGATACCGAAATTCACTTCGAAATTGCAAAACTTTTAAAATCTAATTTACAGTAAATGTTTTGAATTTTATTTCAAATGTAGATGTAAAACTTAAAGTCAATTAAAACGCATTTTCCCACTTGTCTGTCCGGCCTGAAGTACAATTAGTTTGTAGATGCGTTATAACGAGGAGGACATGATCCAAATCGAGGGAGAAGCAACAGTGAGTTGGCGGCCGTGAGCTTTGACCCGGTGACCTAGAGTGCTAGGGTTGCTGGAGAGTCGGTGGAGAACCGGGAGCTTACTCTCTGTTTCTCTCTCTTGCTCTCTTCCATCCTCTCTCTCTCATTCTCTGATTCTCTCTTCCTCTCTCTCGATGGCGGGATAGAATCGATACCTGCCTACCCTGCCAGTAGTAGAATCCACTCCGCCTCCAGAACCTTATCCACCCTCCTGCTCTCCTCCTACACTTATACCCTCTTCTTCATCCTTCTTTGGGAAGAAAGCGGTACCAGTAAAAATATAAAATGAAACCACCACCAGGTTCTTTTTAGGTCAATAACCGCGGTCTTAGTTGAACATCACCCGAAACCCTAGTTTTCTGAGTGAACCTGGATGTGTTTTTCTATTTTCAAGGCTTTGAAATGGAAAACACATTACAATTGATCACATACAAATTTGGATTGAGAAAGTATTTTAGAATATTTAAGAATGATTGGAACTTATTTACAATGGGTTGCAATGAGTTTCATAATCTTGACAAAAATTTCGGGCCCTTTGAAAGGGGTTTGAAATATGGGTTGAGATCATTGGATTGGAAAGGGTTTGAAAAATTGCCTTTCTTACTTCGTCTCCACATTTTCAATTTCAAGAAAATCCCACAGGTAGGGGAGAGTGAGGAATGGCGCTCGTGTGGGATAGGAGGACTATTACAAATAACGTCTCAGTTTGTTGATTTTTATATTTTTTTTTTCTGCAGAAATGCACTTTTCATTTTAAAATACAAGCCAAAACAGAGACGTTATTATTGTAATTGTCACCCTGCCCCGCACCAGCATCATACCCCACTTTATTATGCTGATTTAATTATTTCTCCGTATGACAATTTTTACTGAGAGAAATAACATATGAGATCCTTCTAAATGTCCAGAGACCAATTTTATCTCTAAATCGACGCGATGGCAGTCCATTTGCAAACCGTTCAGTCAAAACCCATACATCACTCAATGCGAATCAATCAGCATCTGACCAATAAATTGTGCCCACATCTACTGCTCAGATTCACACACCAAAATAGCCAACGTGTTTCATATTTCATATTCTTTATTACTACATTGGTTGTCCTATAATTTTTGTTGTATGGGCCTGCTAGAAAGGGAAGAAACATTTCTATTACACCATTGAATAGGGCGAGTTAGGTTTGTAGGAATGTAGGATGAATGGTTAGTGCTATATTGGATGATGGTTGGGAGGCTCACGAAGGAGGGAGTTTATACTCGGAGATTCGGCAGGTGCCGGGAATCGAACCCTAGTCGTCTATATGGAGTGATGGTGATAATGATGGTAAGGAGAACGTAGCCACTGTGAATGGATAGTCCCTACAGGTTAGGTATACACCCTAACTTCTGTTGCAAACTTGTCAGATAATTTATTACAACTTCGCACGTGCTTTAAGTAAAGAAGAATGTTTCAAAGAAATGTCGGAATTGTTTGGTGAGCATTGTCCTTCCGTCAGAACTGTAGAACACTGGTATTTACAATTCTGAGGAGGGAGTTTGGATCTCAAAGATCAACCACACACAGGACGCCCATTGGACTTAGCTACTCCAGAATCAGTTGATGCTGTTCAGAAGACAATCAAATTGAATAGAAGAATCACGTATAGGCGCACGTATAGGAGCAGTTATCTGTGAGAAACCTGGTTGTACTACTGCGATATTCCTACGAAATCTCAAAGCAAAGTTTGGGTCTTTGAAGACGAGAAGGTGCCAATGCAAGTTCGAAAGGTGAAATCTGTCGGTAAGCGAATGGTCGCTGTATTCTTTACCAAAGGTGTAATTATGGAAACTGTTTTGTTGGATAAATCCAAAACAGTCACTTCAAACTGTGCACCTTTGGGTTTTTGGTTCTTCCACCATGATGACACACGCTCATGCACATCGGGCGGCTGCGACGCAGGCATTTTTGGAGGGTTTACAAGTTCAAATATTGGAACAGCCTACATATAGTCCAGACTTAGCACCATGCCACTTTGGTTTGTTCGCCTACGTCAAACTGAGGATGAAAGATCGACGTTTTTCATTCGATAGGGAGATGATAGCCGCCTTTCTGAAAGAATATGACTTGGTACCGAAACAGATGTGGGAGAAGTGGTTTGATGAGTCATCAGTCATGAGTGTCATTTTTATGCTTCTACAATAAACATTTAAGCTTGTTTTTCTCCATTCTTTTTGCAACAATTCACTAAGAAACTCATAATTTCTTGTACCCGACGCGACCGACTCTGTTTAAAGCGAATAATGTCACCAGCTAGCTTATACGAGAAGATTTATCGCAATTTTACCAATTCAGCCGTGAAAATGTTTGTAAAAGAGCTAAGCACTTCCGGATCAAAGAGTTTCCTGTAAATAAAAGAACAACGTGACATGACGGATTTTTCTCACATCAGCAAGGCGATACTAATTTTTTGCACTTTGTTTCCAATTTGCATGAAGAATTTTCGCTAAAAATGTCTCTCGCAGCTTGGTATTAATCCGGCCGGATAATAATTGTATCCAAGAGCCTTGATGGTATGAAAAGAAGCTGAAAATACCTCTTCCCGAAAGCTTTTCAAGTAAAATTGTATAACATTTCATAAAATTATGTCGAAGCTATAGAAAGTAAGAAGATTAGGTTATTATTTTATTTTTCAACAATTTTAATGTTTATTTACTTCTTATGCATATAAAGTTTTTCTTTCCAAAAGACATGATATTCTAGAAGGATGCAATTTTATTTTCCAAGAAATCGGTTTAATTTTTCGAAAACGAAAGTGCCTTCTCTAAGAAACTCTTCTACAAAAGAAGCTATACTATGTACTTCAGAAAGGAGTCAGTGTAAATGTTCTTGTTCTGTAAGGAAATGGTTTCATTCCTGTACTGTAAAGTGTTTTATTATAAAAGCGTGCGAATTCGTAGTTTTTGATCTTATTTATGTTGATCGATTACTATTGAAAACTTTTCGAACCTAGAACCATGTGGTGATCAAAATGCATTATTACTGAAGTTACAGGTTGTTGGGTTAACCGAGGTTGAACCGCTGGGGTGGTTTATCGATTGAACTTTTCCCACCACCACCTCCACTCTCCAGTTTTATATTATGACCCCTTTAAGGTCAGAACATTCTGAATTTCGATATCGTACATTATTATCTTGATGTCACTCTAAATCTTGAGAAAAAACTTGACAATACTTTAGAAAAATAATAGAATTTTAGTTTCATCTCGTAAATGAAATACCAATGAGGAGGAGAGATTTAATGCTCTTTCTAGGATACGAAATTGCTTTTCAGAAAAACAGCGTTTCTGTGGAAATGGTCTTCACTGAAATGCGTATTAGAAATGTGCAGATGATGTGCAAATTAAATTTTATGTTTTAATGAGGAGGATTCTTAATTTTGAAAATCTTGTACTTCTTTCAGATTTTGTTCACATTCACTTTTTTTCATAAGTTTCATTCGTTCGATTACTTATACAAGTGTTTTTAAGAAGAAATGAGAGTACTCATTATGTGTATATAAAAGCAGAATTATGTATCAAGAGTTTAATGCTGCATCAGTTTTAAGAAGATGCTCTTCTTTAAATTTTTGCAAGCTTCAAGGAAAAGGAATTGTTGTACAAAATATGTATAATTCCATAAGAAACAGGTGCTCTTTCAAAGTAGGTGACCTAAGAAATAAAGAGCTGTAGCTTAACAACCTGTACGAAAATTCTCTTTATGTTAAAAGAAAATAACCAACAGGTCTCTGTTTTTTTTTATTAACAATTCATCCAATTTCCCTCCTGATCACATTTTCCAACCGTTGATATCGCAAATAAGCGGAACGTGAATTTGTGGGTAGTTGTAAGGTAAACTCTCGACGAGATACCTGAAAAGTAGAACGGCCCATTCGACCGAGGAAGAAGCTTACAGCTACTGAGTTTGGTTTGAAATAGGTTATTCGAAACATTCAACAGGCCTCGAATCGCTGACCCGGATCCTCGAGGCCGAGACGTCCCAGCTTTTCACGAACTGAATTATCAGACTTCACCCGTTCCACCTACTCTTTTGACGCTTTCAGCATCCCAGTCAGCAGCTTCGACTGTTAGGCGATGATAAAGCGTGATTTTGTCCTCAAGATTCATCCCTAGTTTGTTTTGACACGTGAACCATGAAATTTGACATGGTGAGGAATGACGAGCTTCAAAAAGCACTCTTTGTCTATATTTCTCTTATTCAGAATGCAAGAACTCTGGCAGATAATACAGCGAAGAACAAAAAGACAGGAAGCAACAAGTCGAGAGGTCGAATGCCCCAGTGCATTCCAGGATACGGCTTCCGGGTGTAGATTTTAACAGATCGGCTGAAAAGTTCGTAGGCTGGCACATTGATGGCGTTACTAAAATTAAATCCATATAATTTTTAGTTAGTACCAACCTTCAAACGATATACGTGTATAAATTTGACAGCTTTCGGACAAAGGCTAAAAACAAATCGTACTATAAAAATGGTATCAGAAAATTTTATGACCACTATAATCGTTGTACGCCCTCGAAGGTAATTATAACATATTGAAACTTTACGTTTTTCACGTATTATTTATTTAAATAATATTCACCTTTTTTTTCATTCTTTACTGGTTTCGGGCACGAAAGAAGAAGCAAAAATTATTCTTAACACTTACACTTTATTCAACTTCAATATCCCTCGTAGATATTCAAATTTTCTTACTTACTATCACTTAAATGTCCACTATATATTCTTAACTAGATTTCTCTAAGGTTTTATTATAACTTTTCTAATATTGGCTAATGCTCTTATTTCACTATACTCAACTTCTCTCATACTTTTGCACTCAATGCATACTTAGGTGTCCTATGATTACCCTATTCTATTGTAAACGTCGTTTCGTGAGAGTGAACCAGTCTTTATAGATTCTTTCAAAAGATCAAATATCTGAGAGTTAGAAACAGCAGACTTCTAATCTCAGATCTTTGACTCAATTCAGATTCTTTTTTACTTAGTGCCCAAACTCTAAGTAGGAAACGAACCAGAACTCAGATACCACGGTAAACCATGGGTCTTGCCCCGTGAAGGTTTCTTCAGATACAAGTCACACTCTCACAAGTCTCGTCTTATTATTATGTCCCTAAATATCCTTTCGGATTATAATTCTCTTTCCTATGCTTGGTATTGCTCTCAGGAAATTAATCGTAGATTTCGATAGAGAGAATGTATGCAATCTTCATAGACTTATCCAAGAAGATGAGTTTTTGAAGACTAGAAACATACACTGGATACAGGATTCAATAAAAAACGCTTGTGCCGAATTGAAGAGCCGCCATGTTGAGGAACTTTTGGTTCGGAACTATTCGGTATCAGTGTTCGGGATACTTCGGAATATGCGGGGAAATTCAAATGTAGCATGAAAAAGAACTTAAAGATATTAATGAAAGTCATGTAAAATTTAGTTCATT
>JAUESI010020109.1:0-13900 GCA_032275145.1 Synergus laeviventris | reverse complement strand
GAAAGGACCCCACAAGGGATTCTGGATTCATTATTAAGATTTCAAAGTAATAAAAAAATGTTTTTAAATATTTCAAGTGATTTTAAGGAATATCAAACAAATTCACGACAAAGTAATTTAAATTTTGACTTTAAGTAATTAACGGGATATCAATTATTTTAACGAATTTTAAAGAATTTTCAAGTGATTTGAATTGATTTAAGAGTTTTCATGTGATTCTAGATATGTAATTTATAAGGATTTAAGATAATTATTAAAGAGAATTTGAAGCAATTAAAATATATTTCAAGTGATTTCAAAGCACTTTTAAAGGCTTTCAAAAGAATTCAGGGGATTTTCAAGAGTTAAAAGTAATTTAAATATTTTTTAAATTATTTCAAGGATTTATTTTATTATTTATTTTATTTTTATTTTATTTTTTTTATTTATTTATCTATTTATTTTTTTCAAGGTGAGTTACGAGTAATTTAAAAATTTTGCTAAGTATTTTAAAGGATTTCAAGAGATTTTGGGGCATTTAAAGGAATTACGAGAGAATTCAAGTGGTTCTACATAATTTTAAATGATTTCAAAAAAATGTACAAGATTTTAAATATAATATTTTGTAAAGAAGTTCCAGAGATTTTTAGTGATTTTAAGTTAGAGCGATTTCAATGGATTTAAATTGATTTTAAAGAATTCAAGTGATTTTAAAAAATTTCAACTGGTTTTAACGAGGTTTTGAAAAATTTCAAAAGAATTCAGGGAAGTTTCAAGATTTCAAAGTAATAAAAAAATATTTTTAAATATTTCAAGTGATTTTAATTGATTTTAAGGAATCTAAGGAGATTTTAAGAGTTTTCATGTGATTCTAAATATAATTAAAGATGAAAGAGAATTTGAAGCAATTTAAATATATTTCAAATGATTTAAAGAACTTGTAAAGGCTTTCAAAATAATTCAGGGGAGTTTCAAGAGTTGAAAGTAATTTAAATATTTTTAAAATTATTTCAAGGATTTATTTCATTATTTATTTTATTTTTATTTTATTTTTTTTATTTAATTATATATTTATTTTTTTCAAGGTGAGTTACGAGTAATTGAAAAATTTTGCTAAATATTTTAAAGGATTTCAAAAGGTTTTGGGGCAAAAAATGTTTTTAGATTCTTTAAAACTTGTTAAAATCCTTTGAGTGTGGATGATGTTGGGAATTCCCTATTTTTACCCGATGTATCTAAGCTTTATTACATATAATTTTTAATAGGGAATACCAATGTAAGATTGGTATAAATAAAATAAATAAATGCCTAATATTATATTAAAATATGTTTTTGAAAATATAAATCCCAACCAGGGCCTCGTCAGGACCCTAATTTAAATAGAGCTAAATACGTCAACTCCTGCATGGGCGTTTTATTCCCAAAATAAAAAATGTTGATTGTTTAATTGAAAATAGTAAGAAAATCAAATAAATTACTTACAATCAAAAGTAAATACAATTTGAATACGTGATGCAGGGAAATTGCGAAGTGAGAAATTGGCCCGATTTCAACCGGAAATTTGTTAATTTCCGTCGATATACAAGCGCTCGTTAATTAAATTTGGAGATAGTGTTGCCATCAATATTAATTGAGATGTAAAAAGACTATATAGTATATAATCTCCATAGTTGACTCAACTATAATTTCTGAACTTGATTCATGATTATAGATCAGTAGTTGTGTAACTATTATCAGCTATGTAATTTATGTGATATAATACCTTCAATTGACAGGCTTTTAGTGTCAACTGACTCATTTTTCTAATGAACTTAGTAATAAATTTTGCCAAGATCATAATTTTGAAATATGTATATAAAATCTGCGAGGGATATATTCTGTATTCAAAATTTCTGACGGTAGTTTGTCAACCATATAAAGATAAAACTGAGATTGCTGAAAATGATAGCAAACGTGAAATTTAATAGCGGGAAGCAATAGTCTCGCGCTAGTTTATTAATCCTCGTAACGAATTGTCTCCTGCGAGTATATCCATTGTTCTTTGATATAAAGCCCGTTTTGGCGTTGGTAACGATTTGCAACGGTCGTTGAGAGTGATTAAGTTGCCCAGGGGGACAGCGATTAATCGCACGTTCCAAAATACTCGTGGAGGAGGAGAATAATAATATAAATGCAGAGACGCTATTAATTGCGCTGGGAGCAGATAACGTCGTCGGGAGATTATAAAGGTGATTTCAATTTTTTAGTTTAGCAATTTCGCCACTGCTGAAAGCTTTCGCTAAATATGAGACTGAAGTTTCCCCTTAATTCATTTGGAACTCATCCCATATTTAAAAGAACTTGAAACTTTTTGGGATGTCTTTTAACATTTTGATATGCCTTGCAACATTAATAAAATTTAATATTAGTAATAAAATGTTAATTCGACGAATAAGGGTAATTTTGATGGATTTTTTATTTAAGGGATTTGAAAATTCTATTAAAAAACATGAATTTTCAATAAACTCAATTTTCAATAAAAACTTTAACTGTTGGATTTGGAACTTGAAAATTTTTTATTTGAACAAAAAATAGTTGAAATTTCTACCAAGAAAAGTAAAGAAAATATTCAATTAAATATTGAATTTTTGAAAAAAGAGATGGAATAATTTTTGAAAAAATAGATGAAGATTAAAAATGCCTAGGATTTGTGGAATGCAAATATATCTAAACATGTCTTCTAAACACACAGAACAGGTGTTAATTATCGAATAGGGTCAGTTAACATTTGAACTTTCGAGTACGTGATACGCATTGCGCAATCGAAAATTAACCGGTCTATTTGAATGAACGAGAATTCGTGGATTAACAGAGGTCGATTCGTTCAAACCACAATTAACAGATTTGCCTCTCCGTTTTACTAAACGAAATTGTCTGCTTGTATTTTCTCGTTCATTTGAATTTCCTAGCACAATAATCCCATACAGAAATTTTGATGGGGTCCTAATGGGGTCCTGGTCAGGTTTCCTCAGTTCTAATGTGGTCCGGACATGGAAAACTGGAAAGGACCCCACAAGGCGCGTCACGCTCTCACTGGTAAATACCCCACGTTAAAACTGCGGTCAATACCCCCATCAAGATTAAAAAACTATTCTGGATTCATTATTTGTAATCTTGGATTACTGGTAATTTTCAAAAAATATGTTAATATACAAAAGAGTAGTCCTAAATCGAAACTATATTCTCGCAATCCGAATCTCTTTTCACCTATTGAATGGATTTCTATTCGCCGCCCATGCAGGAATTTACTCATTTAGCCCTATTTAAATTAGGGTCCTGATGAGGCCCTGGTTGGGATTTCTATTTTCAAAAACATATTTTAATATAATTAGGCATTTATTTATTTTATTTATACCAATCTTACATTGGTATTCCCTATTAAAATTTATATGTAATAAAGTTTAGATACATCGGGCAAAAATAGGGGATTCCCAACATCATCCACACTTAAAGAGATTTAAAGGGATTTCAAAAGATATATGACAAGAGCTTTTAAGTTGAACTCAAAGAATTTTAACAAATTTCTGCAGATTTCAAGGAATTTAACCAATTTTAAAGAATCTAAAAATATTTTTTGTTTTCGAATTACTTAAAATCTTGCAACTTTGCAATGTTTTGTGTAATATCCTAAAATCATTTGAAATCACTTAAAATACTTAGGAAAATTTTTCAATTACTCGTAACTCACCTTGAACAAAATAAATAGATAAATAAATTAAATTAAAATTAAATTAAAATAAAATAAATAATGAAATAAATCCTTGAAATAATTTTAAAAATATTTAAATTACTTTCAACTCTTGAAACTCCTCTGAATTCTTTTGAAAGCCTTTAAAAGTTCTTTGAAATATATTTAAATTGCTTCAAATTCTCTTTATTAATCTTTGATTTCTCTTTAATCAATTTCTTAAATCCTTTTAAATTACATATCTAGAATAATGAAAACTTTTTAAATCTCCTTAAATTCTTTAAAATCAATTCTAATCTTTTGAAAATTCTTTAAAATAATTGAAACTCCCTTGAATTACTTAAAGTCAAAATTTAAATTACTTTAAAATCTTCAATCTGTCATGAATTTTTTTTTATATTCCTTAAAATAACTTGGAATCTTTTGAAGATCAATTCAATATTCAATTATCATTTAAAATCCCTTGAAATATTCAAAAAAAATGTTCTATTACTTTAAAATCTTGAAACTTCCCTGAATTATTTTTAAATTCTTCATAAACTAGTTAAAACCACTTGAAATTTTTTTAAATCCCTTGAATTCTTTGAAATCACTTCAAATCCATTGAAATCGCTCTGAATTCCTTAAAATCACTGAAAATCTCTGGAACTTCTTTACGAAATATTATATTAAAAAATCTTGTACATTTTTTTGAAATCATTTTAAATTATTTAGAATTACTTGAATTCTCTCGTAATTCCTTTAAATGCCTTAAAATCACTTAAAATATTTTGAAGATCCATTAATTTATCATTTAAAATCCATTGAAATATTTAAAAACATTTTTTTATTGCTTTGAAATCTTGAAACTCCCTTGGATTCTTTTGAAATTCTTCAGAATTGCGAGAATATATTTTCGACTTAGGACTAACTACTCTTTTGTATATTAACATATTTTTTGAAAATAAACCAGTAATCCAAGATTACAAATAATGCATTCAGAATAGTTTTTTAATCTTGATGGGGTATTGAACAGTGTTACCTACGTGGGGTATTTACCAGGGAGAGCGTGACGCGCCTTGTGGGGTCCTTTCCAGTTTTCCATGCCAGGACCACATTAGAACTAGGGACACCTGACCAGGACCCCATTAGGACCCCATAAAACTTTCTGCATAGTACTTGAAAATCGAGATCAGAGCTGCCAACTGATTTTAACGAATTTAAAGTAATTTTCAAAAGATTTCAGGGGGGTTTCAAGATTTTAAAGTAATAAAAATTTTTTTTTAATATTTCAAGGAATTGTAAATGATAATTTAATAGTGAATGGATCTTTAAAAGATTTCAAGTGATTTTAGGGAATTTAAAAGAATTACAAGAGAATTCAAGTGATTCTAGGGTATTTCAAATGATTTCAAGAAAATTTACAAGATTTCAAAAATATCAAGGGATATGAAGTAATGTTAAGGAATTTAAAGCGATGTCAAAAGATTTCAGGGTTTTAGGGAATATGAAAAAAATGCATTACTTTCAGTAATTCAAGGTAGTTTAAATTATTTTAACGTATTTTCAAAAGATTTGAATTAATTTTAAAGAATTTAAGGAGATTTTAAGAGATTTCACGTGAGTCTAGATAATTTAAAAGCATTTTAAGAAAGTAATTAAAGAGTATTTAAAGATTTAAGAAATTTTGAAGCGATTTGTAATAGATTTCAAGTGATTTCAAAGATGTTTTAAAGAATTTCGAAAAAATTCGAATGAGTTTCAATTTTGTATTGAGAAATAAAAATCCCCACCAGAGCCTCATCAGAACCCCATTTTAAATAGGGCTAAATGGGTCAATTTCTGCACGGGAAACTCATACCCGTATCCCTGATGGAAAATTTAATATTTAACAGAATATTTTGATACTGTAAATTTGGCTCGGGATATAACGAGTAAAAAAAAAAAGTGAATTTCGCATTCCTGTAAAATTTCTCTAGACACGCTAACCGCAAGTCAAGTCCTTGCTGAAATTCGAATATAGGGCTTCACTACTTGGGTTGACTGTAGTTGGGCCAACTCCGCTCTTTGGTTTTGCCTTTCCTAGTGCACATTCGCATCGGGTTTCTATTCAGAATTCCCAAGGAAGCTTTCCCAACTGTTTCCTCGAGCTTTAAATAAACAAAGACAAACTTGAAACCCGCGCAAAGACTTGCAGAAATCCTGGTAATTCTCGAGAGAGCGATCATTATTCCACGAAAGAGAAAACTGTGTCCTCTGCTTATAACCGACAAAAAAAAAAGAGAAATTCCCTTGAATAATTGCGTGAATTAAAAAAAAGATCACCCTATTAAGAAAATAACTTTTGAATAATGATAACGATCCACTGAAGATTGAGTTTTTTAATTAATGAATTGAAATCAGGAAAACTTCGGGACTTAATACCCTCGACTTTTTAGCAACGACTCATTAACTTTTTTTCCTTATTTAAGGGAAATGCAGCTGTATTTTGTGCGGAATGAATAATGATCCTTCACGGTGTATTTACTGCAGCGGAATTGAAGTCGAGCGCAATGTCGTTAACTTCTGTATTCAGTACTTCCCGTTTGTAGGTATATCCCTGACCCTAAGGCCGCGTGAAATTACATTATCGTATAATGGACTATCCTCGATTACTCAGCACCTGCGAAGCCCTCAGGACTTCATCCAGTCTTCCTGGATGTGCCTAATTTTCCATCGGGCAAGGAGCGACTGTACATACCGATGCGGAAATTTTTATGGGATTCTGATAGGGAATTGCAGAGTTATGAAAACATCTGAAAGGATTTATATAAAACTCTTGTAAATTTTCTAGAAAACAGGGGTCACTTGGAAATCAAAATTCATAAGGCCGGCTTATATCCACTTTGCCCTCGTTTCTGAAAACAGGTTTTAAATCGCTGAAAAGGTGAGCCAATTTCTCTGAGCGAGGACAGTGCTTATGGCTGACTTTTTAAGGAAAATCCTTTTGAAAAGCGTTGCTTCTTCTTTCTATTTGCGACTTTCAAAGCTAAGCCAGAGAAAAAGTATTCAAAGTCTAAGGAGGTCGAATGAGAACTAAGAAATCTTCAAAATATTTTTTATTACAGAGATAAACGTGAAACTGCGAATCTCTGTCATAAAATGAAAATATTCTTGCTCGGAGATTTAAAAATGTTTAAACTTCCACTACAAGACTGAAGAGCGAAAAATTGACAGCAGCTGGGAAAATAAATATTGATCTACTTATATCTAGGTGGCCAAGAAAGAATATCAACGAAAATAACTCGTGTGACCCTGCTGGATCCCTTCACAGACTTTGTGTAGACATTCATGTGCATTCATCTCGTCGTACTTTTTGCAAGGAAGAGTGTAAATTTTCAAGTATGTTGCCTCTGCAGAAGGCAAAAGTCGGTCATTTTTTATCCCTTCTTTATATTTACTCACATTTTTTGCATCTTCTCGGGTAACGACTTGGAATATCTTAGAGTTTCAGCCACATGCAAACTTCCTTTTTCAATCCCAATGAGTTCATTTTCACAGAGAATATGGAAAGAAAAGCTTGTTAACGATGAAGTCACTTTTTACAAGAAATAATCATTTTCTATTTCACATTTTTTCATGCAGAGAAATGCAGATTGGTGTCGTTAAAACTAGAACGTATATCTACAATTATGTAAACATTTTTTGAAAATTATTATTTAAGTGAAAGTTAAAACAATTCATCAATTTCCAAGTTGAGAAAGATCCACTTGTAAATCTGACTAATTAAAGTAACTTTCAATTCCAGAATTTCGCTAATAAAAAAGGAAGCTCTCACTCTTTGGCAGTCCATTGGCGAATTAAAACTTTCGACTCACCTGGAACATAAAAAAAAGAGAAAAATTTTAATCTAAGTACTTAATAAAAGTATGTACAATGTACATATATGTACATATATCTACAAAAAAAGTAAAACAAGATTATTAACGAGGTGAAAAATATTTTAATGACTGAGAGCAAAGGATTACTGCGTACATCGATGAAAACTTTCCCACGCAAGAAAGTATTACGAGTACAGTTGACTTAATTATCGATAATTGGTTCCCTTAACATGAGAGGTGAGAAAATAAATACCCAGTTTCCACGTAGTAATAATTTTAATTATCCGAAGTAAAAAGATGCAGGCAATTTAAAATGTACATATTATTTATGAATTCAGTATATACTTAAATTCAAATATGATAAAAATAGAATATTATGAAAAAAAGAATATTTTTTCTTGCGGACAGAAAACAGTGTGAAGCAAGCTTTCCCGGATGTAAACGGGGCGTGAAAATTAATACGGTTTTCAGCCAGACATCTCATTTTTTCGAATTTTTCCCTTTTTCTGTCACATTCGTCCTGGTCCAGAAGAGAAAAATTCTACGAGTTTTCTCGTTTGGCTCTCTTGAGTTTGATAAAGCGTGTCTCACATTGGCGCTGGTAGAGACAAATATGGGTGTTTCAGAAACTCTTCAACGAGAATAAAGTCTCTGCAAAAAGAGGTTTTTATTCGGTATAAATATGAAAGAATCTCGCTCTGGAAACGAAGGATAATGAAATACATATACCCAGTCAAGTAAATTCGAGAGATAATAAAAATCTGGTTTATAACTGAAAACGAAATATCATAGAATATAATAAAAATGTAGGTAACTAGGGGAAAAAATTATATGTTTAAACTTTTTTTTTAAATCTTATATACAACGAAAATTGTATTAGTCAAAATTTTTAAATTCACAAAAATTACTCATATTATTATAGTTGGGTCAAAATTGTATTACTGATAACAAGTCTTCTTAATCCTACATGACGTAGCAAAAAGTTTCATCCCTCCAGCTCATTTGGAACTCACCCCCTATCATCCCTTAGATCTATAAAATTCACCAAAAAATCTTTAATTCAAAATTTTATTGTTGATAATATAAGTCTTCTCAATGCTAAAAGATATCCCTAAAAGACCAATTAGGGTAAAATTGAATTTTTTAGGTTTGAGGGATGGTATATGGGGGTGAGTTCTAAATTTAGGATGTCTTTTGACATTAAGAAGACTTATTATAAGGGTAATTTAACGAATAAAGACAAAATATTTCAAAATTTTATTTTTTATTGGGTTGTACACAAATACTTTCCACCATAAAATTATTTTGAATCTTGTAATATGAATAGGTAAATGTTTAGACGCGAGGTACAATTTAACATTAAATATTTTGAGATCATGCAAACGGAAACTGTAAAAATATTGAGATGAATATCGCGTGTGATATTGCACGGAAATATGAATAAAAAGCATCGAATTCTCAATGGCCTTAAATTGGTCCAGACTCTTTTTTTTTATTTTTATTTTATTCCATCAAATTTTTCCAACCTCTCTATTTTCCCATTTTTACATTTTACCTTCATTCTCCTTTTCATTATTTTCTAGTTTTTTATTCGCTAACTTTTTTCCACTCACAATATTTTTTTTTAGAAAAACTTATGATTTCACCCATTTTTCATTCCTGTGCAACGGGATTAAAGTTCTACTTTTTATTCCCTATAAGGATTAAACATTATTTACATATGACGTCATGTTTAGTCCCTAGTGAATAAAAATCTCTTTTTATTCACTTTTATTATTATTATTATTATTATATTTAGTTATTAATAATTATCAGAGGTGATATTTCAACATTGATTATTCTATATTCAAACATCACATGTCTTATTTGATATGAATGTGAAAGCATGTAGGGAAAGATGAATTCAACGAACTTCAATGGTATAATATGCCTTGAGGTTTTCGTTGAATCAGATGCAGTGGGGCTCTTTCAATTCGCAGATAATCGATATATCGATAACCACATTAATTCTCGTAAATACTGAATAGCAAAAATAATTTTTTTTAAATATTCTATAGCGTTATTTACGTAATTTAATTATTTTATAGAACGCATACAATTTTGATCGCAATTGATAATCTATTGTTTTTTTTTGTTGCCTTCGTTTGGTATTTAGAAAAGTAAAAAATCTTGAGTGAAATTCAGAATGGATTAAGGATTTTATTACAAATCCAAATTGATATGGAAATTCAGATAGGAGAGAAAATCGTCGATATATTATTTTATGGCACATTCAAGTCGCTCGAGTGAAAATGAAACCCTCTAGATTAATTAATCGATTCTGGAGCACGGCTGCCACTCTAATAGTGCAATTTAATTACATTTTCCTTAATCGAGGAACAAGCGTGCATCGCACGCAGGCGTATAAATGGGCTCTTAAATTAAAGCCGAATCATGCGCGCATTGATATCAAATTACCCGCGAAATTGCATGGCCGCGCAATATCTAGAACCTTTCGTCAAAGCTTGTATCGAAATATCAATTGGACCAAAAGGAGATACGCGTGGATTCACCCTGGAAAGTATTGTCCTGCGTGTCAATTTTAAAAATCTTTCGAACTTTAATTTAAACGCCTGATTCTTGTAGAGAATTTCAAAGCGCATCTTCTTTTCCTTTTGCAAAAATTTGTAGGATTTGTAGTTTTTGAGATAATTGGTAATAAGAAGATTTTTTAAAAAGGAAAAATTCCAATCTTTTTTCACTTCAACTCGCAATAATTTAGCCAATTTTCAGAATTTTTGGAATTTATCAATACTTAAGTACGTGTTTAAGTCTTTTGAAACTAGCTAAGAAAGAAAAACGAAAATATTGTAAAAACAAAATAGTTGTTGATTTTTTTTGAGAGAGATTGTCAAAATCATGAATTTTAATCTTCAAGCGCTTCGTTTAGCGAGCGAATTTTAAGCTTTGGAAAACTTCCAGTGAGAAAGTTGTTTATTAAGGTTCCAAGAAGTTATCTGAAAAGTTTTAGCTCAATTAGATTAATAGTTCAAAAATTATAAATATTATAAACGTGCCTCGCCGGTTACGTACGGGTTGCAGCGAGCGATGTGAAGGTCAAGTCAAATATACCAAAACAAGATATTGCACAACAGTGCATGCTTTTAGTTCTCTTCTATGAATTCTAAAAATAAAGCAAAGAATCAGCCAATGGATTATTTTTTAGAATAGCTGGAAAAGCATTATTTTGGAGATAAGTTAATACCGTATTAATTTTTAAAAAAAGCGTCAAGATTGCCGCTTGGATTTTAAAACATTCATAATTTTTGAACTATTAATCCAATTGAGCTAAAGCTTTCAAGAAAACTTCTTGGAACCTTAATAAACAACTCTCTCACTGTAAGTTTTCCAAAGCTTCAAATTCGCTCGCTAAACGAAGCGCTTGAAGATTAAAATTCATGATTTTGACAATCTCTCTCAAAAAAAATCAACAACTATTTTGTTTGTTACAATATTTACGTTTTTCTTGCTTATATAGTTTCGGAAGACCTAAACACGTACTTAAGTATTGATAAATTCCAAAAATTCTGAAAATTAGCTGAATTATTGCGAGTTTAAGTGCAAAAAATTGGCATTTTTCGTTTTTTAAAAATCCGCTTTTTACTAATTATCTCAAAAACTACAAAATCTACAAATTTTTGTAAGAGGAAAAAAATATGCGCCTTGAAATTCGCTATAAGTAGCAAACTTCCAAATTAAAATTCGAAAGATTTTTAATATTGATACTCAGGACAATATTTCCCAAGCTGAATTCACGCGTATCACCTTTTGGTCGCCAGCGGTTCATTTATTGAGGAAAAGAAAAGGTTTGGTTTTATTTTTAATAATGAAATTAGTTCATTCATTCCAAGGTCATGTTACATTTAACCGGAACTGACCTCAGTCTGGTATCCAGTTTATGTCCCTGATAATCGATCAAAGGATCGATCAGTCCTCGGCAAATTAATCCACACGACCTGGATTTACTATCACACACTCGCGATACTGATTGCGTTATGTTCGCGTATGCGCGAAACACGCGTGGGAAGCTATATCATTGAATCAAGCCGAAGGAGCGAGAAACTGAATAAAAAGATGAAAGGAAAAATATGTATATACAGGGTTGGCCACAAGAATCAATTTTTCAATTTTCCCTAACTTTTCCCTGCCTTTTAGACAAATTTCCCTGACAGAAAATGATTAAAAATGCAAATAAATTTTCAATAACAGTGCTGTTCAATTTTTCAAGAATTTCGCATAACATCACTTTAAATCTTTTGAAGCACCATACAATTTTTTGAAATTCCATAAAATTCAATAACAATATTTAAAATTTTGTACACTCCCTTAAAAGCACATAAATTCTTTAAAATCTCTGAAAATTCAATAAAGGAGTACATATTAAAATACCTTATAACACGTAAAAAATATTTTCAAATTTTTGGAAACCTCTTAAGATTCCTTAAAATTTGCTACAAACCTCTTAAAATTTCTTAAAATGATTGAGAATTTCTGGAAATTGTTTCTAATCCCTAGAAATCCATGATAATATTCTAAAATCTGTTGAATAAACTATCTATTATTATAATAATTATTATTAATAAATAAGTCTATTTTCCCTGACAACTACTCGCATTTTCCTGATTTTCCCGACAAATTTTTTTTTCCCTGACATGTAGCCACCCTGATATAACAAAATAAATAAAAAACAGAAGAACCGTCGTTGAAAATCACACAAGGACGAAAATTTTTCACTTTCACTAACCGACCGATCGCAAAAAATTGAACCACTGCGTTACTACTCAATACATTATCCTACAAAAAAAAAATACTGAGGGCAAGAGAATTATTTATAAGAGATGGTAAACAGGATACGGTCAACAGAAACAGGTGAAACAAACGAGTGTAAATAGTCGCCTGGATTTTTTGCACGACTCATCCCTATGAGAAAAAAACTTGTTCAATGTTCAGTTAAAAAAAAAAGGTGATAGAAAATATATAGAAAATATATAGAAAATATAGTATGCAAAATGTCAGATTTGATTATTTTTTAATTTAAAAAATGTTATTATCGTAGCTTACGATGAATAAGTTTTTATAAATAAAATAACAAGAGAAAATCAATGAGATTTGTTTAAAAATCAGAAAGTTTGAAACTCCGATTTACAATTTTCGTCTTACTTTTCGATGATTAATTAAAATTTTATTTTGCACAATTTCGGATGAACTATCGTCAGAAAAATTCGCGATGCGGCAGCCTAGCCGCGACTGAAGCTGAAACGGCAAAGCCCGACAATAATTTGTGCAGCACCCCTAGTGGAGGAGGTCCAGGACACTCCAGTGCGCATGCACTGAATAAAAATGCAAGGATGCACTGCCCATAAAATAGAAAAGATCTATAATCTAAAAATTTTGTATTTGATACGTAACTGTCTGAATTTCATGTTTTCTATTTCTCTTTTAAAACTTCACTCAACTTTATCACTCGGATCAGAGAGAAGTAAGAGGAAATAAAATTTTTAAATTTGTAGAGATATTTTTTTCTGAATTTATTTGCAGAAACGCGAGCTTTATTTTGCACGAAAATTTTAACTCAAATACTCAGGTAAAGTGAAAAATTATATTATAAAAAGTTTACGTCCGAGAACAATTCTCATTTAAACCTCGTATAATACGCAGCAATTTTCCAGCATTTTCGAGTGGTGAAAGTGTGAGGAAGGAGGATAGGAGGGGAGGGGAGGGAAATAGAGATGACTCGTAATTTGTAGCGTGATTCAAGGCAATTCATTTCGCAAATGAATGCAGTGCATATTCTCGACCTTTTCGTTGCCGGTTATAACCCGACTTTCCTCTTTTCAGAATCTCGTGAAAAGGGGCGAATCGGAAAAATTCATGTATGCCGCTTTTTTTCAATAAACTGAAAAATACCCAAAGACATTTTTCACTCGCAAATAGAAAAGCCTTCAATTCTTAATTGAAACTAATGCTTTTAGTTTTTTTCAAGGCACTAAATTCTTAAAAAAATATCTAGTTCGTTATATTGTTCTGTAATTGTATTTGGATAAACTTCCGAAAACGGTCCACCCCCGATTTCCTTCAAACTACGTATACTTATGTATTTTGATGCGCTCATTACGAATATGATAGTAAAAATTACCGCCTAAGCGATTTTCATGGTGAAACCATGAAAAAACCATAAAATTCATGGTTTTTCGCGTTTATCTCGGGTAATATGCATAATTTTGAAAAAAGTTTCAAACAAAAGTTGTAGATCTCAACGAAATACACAATTTTTGTTGCAAACATTTTTTTCTCCGAGTGATAGTTTCGGAGAAAA
>JAUESI010020108.1:0-10389 GCA_032275145.1 Synergus laeviventris | reverse complement strand
TTTTATATATATTATATTTTTATATATTTTATATATATATTTTATATATTTTTATATATATTATATTTTTTATATATATTAACGATAATAAAAGAATTAAAATCTCTTAATTCTCATTACTCTCTAAATCTAAATTAGTAACAAGTACAAACTAAATGAATGGGTAAGTCCTTACTCAATGAAATATCTTAACAATTTTTAGATCCCTTAAAATTTCTCAAAATCTTTAAAAAGTCATAAAAATCTTTTTAAGTCGTTCAAAATTCCTCAAAATCTCATGAAATTCCTTAAAATAACTATAAACTCCTTAAAATTCCATGACAAAATTCTTAGATCTTTTAACTTACAATTCAGTAAGGAACTTTAGAACACCTTAAGTTCGTTAAAATCCCTGAAAAATAGGTTAAAAGCGCTAAAATTCGTCAAAATTCGATGAACTCCCAAAATCCCTGAAAAATTTGTCAAAATCTCTAAAAATCTCATGAAACTTTCAAAAATTTCCCGATATTCTTTTAAATTCCCCTAAAACCTCTGAAAATTTCTTAAAATTAAAAGTACAAGAAACTCAATAATTCCACGAAAAAAATTGTTAATTCATTATAATTCTCAAGAACATATAAAAATTTCATAAAATCTTTTGAATATCATATAGATATTTTAATATCTCTTAATTAAACTCCATGAAACACTTCAAAATTTGCCAAAATAATATGGAGCGTTCTTACATCGATGGCTTAACTAGCGTAAATCGTAAAAAGAGTAGGGTATGTTTAGTATCGAAAGAAGCATAAAAGTAGAGCTGCCAAGATTTCTAAAATTTTTAATTGTCAGTAAAGTAGGTTTGCCTCGTCGCTGATGTTTGTTGCAACTTGACTTTACCAACAATTAAAAACTCCATAAATGTTGGCAGTCCTACATTTACGAGTCTTTCGACACTTAACTCACCCTACTCTTTTTACGATTCATTACGATTTACGCTATAAGTTAAGCCATGGGTGTAAGAAGGTTCATTGTAACTGAATATTCTTTATAATTCTTCGAAATCCTTGGAAATCTTCTAAAATATGTTAAATAAACTATAAAAGCTAAATAATATGACAAAAATCACATAGTTATTTACACAAAAAGATTAACATTACTGATGTTCGAAGAACTATTCATTGTTAAAAATTCAATTATTAAGTAAAAGTACTAAATAGATTAGGAAGTTACTCTTATTAATTCAGTTTGGTAATAGGTGACTTACTATTTCATTTAGTAGAAAATAGTGAAATGACTAATTCAATAGTGAAATGTAAGGCTACTAATTTACTTAGTCAAATTCTTACTAATTCAGATTGAGAGATATATGGTATATATACTCGTCCTGTTGCTCTTGCCAAGGGAATAGCACTGAAAAAACTCTATGGCTGTGAGAACCACAGAAATAGTAAAATATGGTTCAACTACTTATTTTTGGTTGTCACAACCAGGATTTTGATTGACAGGACTCCACGTTCTCCAATCGAGCTAATATTCTCTATCACTAACTGAAAAAAACTCTATGGTTGTGACAACCACAGAAATAGTAAAATATGGTACAATTACTCATTTGTGGTTGCGAATTAAAATCCTGGTTGTGGCAATCACAAATGAGTAGTTGTACCATATTTTACTATTTCTGTGGTTGTCACAAGCATAGAGTTTTTTCAGTGAGTTATAGAGAATATCAGCTCGCTTGGAGAACCCAACAAGTATACCATAGAAGATGAAAATGAGTTTGACTACGCTAAACATTTTCCTCCCTCTGTCGAAGAAAGGACGAGTGTCGAAGGATCTCGACAGTCCGAGTTCGCTATTCAACGATAACGCTCTTCAATGTCTTGTGGACGAATGGGTGATAAACGGCGAACCACCTGTACACTCATGGGATATGCATCTGGGATCCTAGCTTCGCAAACAGTTACGTAGTTACTAAGGATACTACACAGTACGGTCACGAACAAAAGTCGTGAGCAGATCTAAAGCATCTCTGTATTTGTTTTATTAACATAGATTATTTTTCTCCATACAATAAATACATAAAAACAAAGTCTTGGAAACATATGACTGATTTAATTTAGTCGTTGACTCAGATTAAGTTATATTTAGGCATTTAAGCCAATTAAGCGTTTTCAACTTAGTCACTGTTTTTTAACAAAAAACGAGACTTATTTGGCGCTGAAGTTAAGTCGGGAGAATACTTGTAAGAAGTGTGCTATGATAATTTCGAATAGCAACACGGGACAGAGAATCGGCTGCGCGGCGCCGCGATTTTTAAAAATAATTTTTGAGCGGGTTTATGTAATATCAGTCCTACTGTTTTGTATGTTGTCCTGAATTCGAATTTATATTGTAAATAATATTACTGTGGGTATTTTATTCAAGGATATTTGTGCATGCATAATATTGTAATTTCGTATCATTGCGACAACGACTTTTGTGGATGGTGGTACAACAGCTACGTATGTGTTTGTCAGTACGCAGAGATGCCAGGGCTCGTTCTTCCAGCGTAAACCAGCTGTAAATTCTCCCTGCCGAGACACAAGGTACATAAAGATGGTCTGACACCTGCTACGGGTTGACTGTGCAGGGTTACTTTTAGGTTTCGAAGCGTAAAGTTATCTCCTCGTCGGGGTTTCTCTTAAGAATTTTTCACCGTAGTGCTAAAGTTCCTATAGATCGAATTAACCAAGGAACGGGTAGACGATTTACTAACTTTGAGAAGGGAATGTTTTTTTAATTCAATTAATCTCTATTCATACTATTACAAAAATTAATTTTTGTTCATTTATTTATGGTCTTCCATTAATTATTATGTAACACTTTTTTTGGGTCACAGCATCCTCCCTTGAACCCTTTCATTAAAATATAGCCCTGCTAAAAATTCCGGACAAGTTTCGGATTCTGAAACTGGTCTGAACTTATCCGAAATCAATCCGATAAAAAGATTTTTCACCGAAAAATATCCGGTCTAATCCGAAAACAGTCCGAAAATAGTCAGGAATTTGTCTGGTTAGCTCTGGAATTCGTCAGGACAAAAACCTTAACTCCGAACAGAGACCGATTATATCCGAAATTAATCCGGAATTCAGAACCAGAAATGATTTTTGTTAAAGAACAAATGGAAAGTAGTCCGTTGTAATCCGAAAATTATCCGGACGAATACTTCCATTCAGCAAAAAGTCCGATTTTATCCGAAATTTGTCCGCCATCTAGAAATAAAAATAGTTATTGTTAAATTGCAAACGGAAAACTATCCGGTTTAATCAGAAATCATTCCCGATGAAAACACGGAATCCGAAAAGACTCCGAATCGATTCGGAATTAATCTTGAAGTTGAACAAAAATATAAGTGCAAACGGAAAACTATCCGGTTTAATCAGAAATCATTCCCGATGAAAACACGGAATCCGAAAAGACTCCGAATCGATTCGGAATTAATCTTGAAGTTGAACAAAAATATAAGTGCAAACGGAAAACTATCCGGTTTAATCCGAAATAATTCCCGATGAAAACAAGGAATCCGAAAAGACTCCGAATCGATCCGGGATTAATCCGGTTGTTCAAGTTGCTAATATAAGTGCAAACGGAAAACTCTCCGGTTTAATCCGAAATCAGTCCGGATGAAAAACACGGAATCGCAAAAGATTGTTTAATCTTTCAGCTGAGAATAATTGTTTTCAATTAATTTTATTTTATAGACAATCCAAATCGCGATTTTTTCAATATTTATATAGTTTAAAAGGTATGTATACGCACTTCGAGCGTTTTTATGGAATTCATTGAGAATTTCATGAATCTTGGAAAGTTTCCTCTTGAAACTTTCAAAACAATGGAAATTTTGAAAGATTCTTGAAATTTTACATCCCTATGAGCTCGACTCGAATCCGGCTTCACCCGCGTGCTCATCACACAGTTGCAAGTACTACCAATCAGCGCCGTTCTATTTGCCTTTCTTAAATTAGCCGCGATACCACGTCCTTTGCGTCGTCCAATAGGATACGACTTGGGATCATTTTATTGGTCTGAATTTGGAAGACAAAGGGTTATTGGTTGTTCATTTCCGTGCATGCGCATTTTTTTGTTTCTAAACCTCAAAACATGACACCACCACAATCAAAGCACAATGAGAACAAAGCGATAGGCACACAGAGGTAACGTTAACCGCTTTATAGCAAATACAAGTTTTTCGTTCTTCAAAATGTTTGTGTATTTCAAGTTTACGAAGAAGTGTTCTAAATACCCAGAATTAACAGCAATTCTACCGTCGAAAGTTCTTGTAAATTACAAGAAGGAAAGTACATAACCAGCACGACGAAATATAAAGTGAATTGAGGCTGTAAAGGACCCTCAAAATGCACGGGATTCGTTAGTTTAGCTGTTGGTAAGTTTTTTATTACTGTATATTATTTTTCTACTGTATTTATGAAAATTGAAAATGTGCGTGAACTTATAAAATATAAAGAATTTATCGTTACTGTGACGACAATATACAAATAGTTATTGTGATTTTCGTAAACATTTCTTTACTAAATTGCGTCATGTATAATGCCGGTACAGCTGCGTCTTTAATATTTATATATTTTTATTGTACATAAATAATATATACTATCCTAGAAATTCACTTGCTTCCCTAGGGGGATTCCCTAGAGAATCCCAACTGGGATTTTAGTAGATTTCAAATTGCTCAGGATAATTTCAAGGGATTTTAAAAGGAATTTTAATGGATTTCACAAAGAAATTGAAAGATTGGATATGTTTTCAGTTATTTTATATTAGAGACTTTTTAAAGGATTAAAAAAATATTTGAAATGGTTTTAGAAAATTTCAAGACATTTTTGTAGGGATTTTATTTTATTTCGAGGAATTTATATAAAGACCTTTTCATAAGAGTTTTCAGCAACATTCAAAGAATTTCACAAGATCTCAAGAATTATTAAAGGATTTCAAGATTTATAAGTGATTTCAAAGAATTTCCAGGGATATTAAGGACTTTAAGAAATTTCAAGGCACTTTACATAATTTCAAAAGATTTCAAGATATTTGAAGTGATTTAAAGAAATTGGAAAAACTTAAAAGAGATTTAAAAATACTTTAAAGGATGTTTAAAAATTTCAAGTGATTATAAGGGATTTTACATGAGTTTTTAAACTGGAAAATGACCGCTGTTAGTAATATTTACACACGATTCCTACTTTACAAAGATTCTATTTTTTCTCCATTCTTCACACGAAATTAAAAAAAAAATTTAACGACAAAATGCTAAGACCATATGAAGCCCTACCTTAGTGCCTTTTTCATTTAATATGACAAAATTTGAACTCTATATTTAATTTGAAAAATAATGACAAGACTTGTCATTATTTTATGAATTCAGAAAGCATTCATAGTTGAAAATTCTTCATTCTTGAGAAGTACTAAAATATTAATAAAAGTTCATTAGGAGAATGTACAGTGTATACTGTATATATATGAAGTGCTTTGAAAAAAATGTGTATAAATAAAATATCAATTTTCGTATATACCGTATATTGCTTGTTTCATCAGAGTCCACGGAAGATCTTCAGAAGGTGATAAGAAGTATGAGACCTAAGTGGGCACCAAAACATTTATTAGAAAGTACAACTTCCGAAACTTTTTCTAGCGACAATGCAGATCCTGAGAGTAATAAAAAAGATTTATCAGATCCGAAAGAAAAAAAGGCCAGATAAATGAAATGCACCTTTTCATTTTTTATACAAGGACATAAAGACAACTGTAAATTTTGTATAAAAATAGTTTTGAAAAACAAAATTAATAAGTTTAGAAGCTATACACTTTTTATTATGTATCTTAAAAATTTAAATCTTTTCCTGTTATTTAATTTTTTCAGGAACGTGGAATTAAAATTAATCTTTTAGCAGAAAAAATATCAGCAAGACTTATGAAAAGTCAAGCTTTAAGTAAAAAAGAAATGACAAATGTAATATTTACAGATATATGAATAATTATTCAATATTCTAGCTCTATTAAAAGTTTAAATATTTTTATTCAAAAGTTATATTTTCAACAGAATGCTTCCAATGTCTCAGAATCTAAATTACCTACATCGACCTCCAATGCTTTGGTGAAAAGCAGTGCAAAGAATTTTGTCCACTTACCTCATAAAGGGAAAATTAATAATAAAGTTACGAAAGACGTAAGTGTAGACGTAGAGGTATTTATTATAATGAACATGTATTTTAATAAATATATTTTCTAGTTCTATTCAATTTTTAAATGATTTAATTCAAAATTTATATATTTCCAACAGAATGCTTCTAATAATGTCTCGAAATCAAAATTACTTTTATCGACCTCGAATACTTCAGTTAATAGTAACGCAGAAAAAACTATGGAGAAATGCAAAATTCTCAACTCACCGGCTCACAGGGAAAAATAATATGGATTATATACTCTACCATAGACTCCCGAATTACCTCCAATTTTAGTTGGCCGGGAGGTATCTCGAATAAATTGGCCGCTAATATATATAGTAGGTAAGGGGTTCCGTGGGGCAGGGAAAAGAGACGAGTAGTGCTGAGTTGAGACGTCCCTGACCCACGGTATACCTCTTATACCTTATACCAGTACCTACTATATATATTAGCGCCAATTCTAAGAAGAGGTAATTCAAGTAGAGGTAATTCGGGAGAGTGTAGTGTAATAATATTAACAATTTTACTCTTTTCAGAACGCAAATGATGAGGTTTAACAGAAAAATTCGGAAAAGTCACTTCCAAAAGTCGTATCATCTGTATTAATTACAGGGCCAAAGAGTAATATGGAAAATAATCATTTCAATGACACAGAAGTATTTGAAGACAATGAAAAGGTACAAAGTTAATTTTTTTGTACGGATTATATGATCTCTGAAAAATAAAAATTAGGTCTTAAATTTGATTCCTCTTTAGATACACTTATCGAGGGAAGTAGGCTCATTACAGATTATTTGAAAAAAATCAGCGATTTAGAGCTCGAGAACAAATCCTTGAAAACCCTGATTTTCAACATGAAACAGAAAGATGTAAGTTGGTTAAGAAAAGTACATCTTATATTTTCCGACATTATTGTAATACATCTCGACCACTTTTTATTTATAGGACGATGACGATGAAGGGATCATTTTCAATGAAGCAACTGATGTCCTTTTACGAGATTATAGAAGAAAAATTATAGAATTAGAGAATTATAGAATAGAGAGAGTGAGGTGGATGAAATTGAGAGACATGGAGAGAGTGAGAAAGATGAAATGGATGCTGTGGAAGTTAAAGAAAATAAGGATAGAGAGAGTGAGGAGAATGAAATAGAGAGAGATGGAGAGAGTGAGAAAGATGAAATGGATGCTGCGGAAGTAAAAGAAAATGAGAATAGAGAAAGTGAGTAGCATGAAATGGAGAGAGTGAGAAAGATGTAATGGATGCTACAGAAGTTAACAAAAATGAGGATAGGAAGGGTCAGGAGGATGAAATGGACAGACATTGAGAAAGTGTGGAAAATCGAATGGATGTTGGAGAGGATGAGACATTTATTTCTGAAAATTGCTAAGTATCGCTTATTTTCACAATAAATTATATGAAAATATTGTAAAAAATGAACTTAATTTTCTTTATTTTATTCAGATTCGGAATTAACCGCATTTCTTAGATCGTACAAATTACGGATTCTTCAAACCATATAAATTTGGAACTTAACCACCTACAATCCGGATTAATCGCATTCCTTAGTCCGTATATGTACAAAAAACGAGCATGTCCGGACGAGATCCGGATTTATCGCATACCCCAAACCGAGTAATTTTCAGACATACCCGGATGTGATGCAGATTTATCGCATTTCCCAAAACCGATTAATTTTCGGACATATCCGGATGAGATCCGGATTATTCACAAAAAGAAAACCACACAAGTTTCGGATTTTACCGTGTATAATCCGGATTAATTATATACGTTAACCGTAAAAAATGCGCACATTACAGGTTAGAATCCGGATTAATCGATTCCGTCAGACCGTAAAAAAGACGGACATGATCGGATAAAAGCCGGATTGATCATGTCTGTCATACCGTACAACATTCGGATTCTTCCGAATAATATTCGGATTATATTATATTTCTTCGTGATGCTTCAGTCGGACAAATTTCGGACACGACCGGATAATATCCGGATGAGGTCCCGGACAAATTTCGGAATCCGGAATTTATCCGGAATTTTTAGCAGGGAGGGTGGCGATTCAGTGGACGATTTCAAATTCCCGGTCATTTCCTGGTTTTTAACAGTCAAGTTTTTCGATTTTTCCGGAAACTAAAAGTAACATATTTCTATAATTCTGATATAATATTAGGTTGAAGTTGTCGACGTCTTAAATTATATACATATATTTTTTTGACATGTATGTATTGAATTAAGAATATCAAAAGAAGTTCCCAAACCATTTTATTTTAATTTTTTTACGATTAGAAAATTCGTCAGCGCTGCTAATGGACTGTAGTTTTTATAAGCCAAGGTTTATATCGAGAACCATTAAGGAAATGCTTGAGTTCGAACACGGGTTGACCACCACTTTGAAGTGTTACGTCCTGCCTAAAGTTTTATTATAATAATTCTAACTGGCAACAGAAACTATTAAAACTATATTAAAACTAATCTTTCGTTTTACTCTACAACTTAATTTAAAAGTGGGAACGAGGACAAGCTAATGAATTGAAAGATATTAATTGAACTTTATAAATTTATTTATTAAACACAATAGTTAAAATTTACAAGAAGTGTTTATTAAGTTTTAACAAAAATTTGACCCTTAACAAATTAAACGAGTGAGCCTGTATGTTAATGTGGTCCGCTTACCGATATTTCTCGGGTAATCCTTTTGTAGTTTAATGGTCCTTCACCTGTCACTCACAATTTTGCACTCGAAACAGTTTATAGAGGGGTTTCGTAAATCTTGGGTTTCCGGCACTCAATGGTACTGCGGTATCTTAGGGACTTCTCACGGTTGCACTTGGGGTAGATAGTGCGTTAGTTTTTATTACACTCGCTGTTACTGGCTGGACTAGCTATCTACACTTGACTCTAGTTATTCTCACTGCAGTGATAGGTTTATTACACTGGATTTAATTTTTAGGCTCACTGTACCGAATCTTTATCACCATGGACACAATTTTAGGCTCACTGGCTGCTGTTGGGTCTGTTGTGTTTATATATAGATTTTTGGTACTTGGCTGGTATCGGTGCAACCTCTCCAAGGTAGAATTAGTGTAGATCTTTTAATTTGGGTCAACCTCTCCGTGGCAATATTGGTGACAGCGCAGGAACACATCTTTTCATGGTATTGGTAGGTCATAAGGTGATTTTTAGTAATGCCCTTATTTTGATGATGTGCGTATCACAGATAGGCCTAGAGTCCATGCAAACCGAGTTAGTGTGGATGTCAGGAAAACTTCTCATGGACGTGCAGTAGAGATGTGTGAGTCTGGTCTCACGGACATTTGAGTGAAGATGTGTGAGTGTGGTTCTAGGATGAAGCTTGTAGTGCAGGCGCTTAGGTATATGGGTCGATGGTCTCTTGCAGATTTATATTTTGATCATGGCTCAAATTTGTAAGGGTCAATTACATGATTACTAGTTATTGTAATTGAGTAAATAAATAATTAAGGTTTACAATGAAATGATATATGATTACATGTTTGTATATTTTAAGGCATGTGAATAATGATTAATTAATTAGCGATAATTATTATAATTATTATTAATAATTGTTCGCTTACGTTAACGTGACAGAAGAAAGTCACGTGACGAACAAAGCTTTCCCTTGGTACTCAGTACGAGTTTGCCTACAAAAACTAATAAAAATTGTTATAACTCAAATCCTTGCCAGGGCCAAAGAGCACTCTCTTTTACAAATTAATCCCTGACCCGGCCAACTTTATAATTGGGCCAAACACGTGCCGGCAGGCCAGACCTTTTGGGACCAAGTGCAGTTTTGTACGCTTCCTACGTCATCACTGTCTGTCTCTTTCTAATTATCTGCGTCTCCCTCTCTTTCTCTAACTATCTTGTCTCCTCAGTGAATCCAAACTTTACATTTTTCGTTTCCGTATTTTTGAAATTCTGATCAAATTTCATTTAATACTTCAGAACATGGGGATTTGCTTCACTGGGAAAAGAGATAAAATAATTCAACTAGAATTTTTGTCGAGACTAACTTTTTTGTATTCCTCAGTCTTATTTAAAAATAATTCTTTATGTGCAAATAAGGTTAATTAAGATCCATAGTTATACTTTAATGGTTTGATTTCTTTTACGAACTTAGGATTAAATTTTATTGTTACTTTTAGAGTTTTTCACTTAA
>JAUESI010020107.1:0-13931 GCA_032275145.1 Synergus laeviventris | reverse complement strand
AGGCTAGATCGAGAGCACTAAATAAGCACTTAATTCCTGTGTAATGCCGAATTTTATTTGAACAATAGTTTTCAATTCTCTGACATGGGAGTTCCAGCGTAAGCTGAAGCTGGCATTACCATACATTTTTTCGAAAAATTATCGAGCACAAAATTTTAAACATGGAGCATAAATTAGCACTAATTAAGTACTTAATTTTGATATAGCCCCTTTTTGAATTTGGCGATATTGTAATTCCAGCTTATGGGACATCACGGATGTCTGCCTTGAGGGCAGTTTATAAGTCCTCGTTTATTTCAGAGATAAATACTTCCATAATTGTCATTTTATACTGAAAAATAAGGCATTATTTGGTCAATGTAACGGTCACTAGTTTGTTCTTAAAAAGTAATTTCAGGTTATTTTTCTCTTTGATATCTATGATTTCCGCTGGTCCTTTACATGATGCATCTAATTTATTTGATTTTGTGTTATTTTGTATGTTGGGCTCTCTTCCAAAGGTTAATTCAAATGCGAAGAATCCGGTGGTGTGATTTTTGATGGTATTTATAATAAATGTTATAAATTTCAAATTTGCGTCCTAATCTTTTGTATTTTTCGCCATGGTTGTTTTAATCAAATTTCCTAGGGTAGAGTCCATTCGTTCTATTACACCGTCAGACTGGGGATGAAAAGCTGATGTTTTAATATTTTTTATTTTTAATGCTTCTTCAAATTGTTGCATCAATTCGGAAAGGAAGTTCTGACCTTGATCTGTTAGTATAGTTTTAGGCGCTCCGAACGTATAAATGTAATTATCTATTAGTTGGGTTATAATAGATGCGGAAGTTTCCTCTTGCATAGGTAATAATACGGTACACCTAGTTAAACGGTCTTGGATGCTTAGGATGTATTTATTCCCTTTTTCAGTTGTGGGTAATGGTCCATAGATGTCCATTGAAATTTTACCATTAGGCTGGAGGGGGATGTCTGGTATGATCCTTTCCATTTGATTAGTAATTCTGGTTGTTTTCTGAAGCTGGCAAATGGGGCATTTCTTTACATATATTTTTATTTCCTCGTCCATCCCTGTCCATTGTCCCAATTTTTTTGGTCTATCAAGGGTGTTTCGTTCTCCAAAATGGTTCTGGTTTTCCTTCAAGATAGTCTCTTTTTCTTCCTTTGACAATTCTCTTGTGTTTGTAAAGCACAAGTGGAAGCTTAAGTTGGGGAACAAAGTTGAAAGAAATTCCATCATTTCCTGAATCTTTTCTTTTTCGATTGGAGTAAATAAGGGGTCTCCGATTACTAACCGTATTAATGTCAATTTTTTGTTGATAAATTTCTCTATGATACATCCTCACTTCCTTAGCCATTCTTCTTCGTTGAATGGTGGAAATTCTTCTTTCTGAATTTGTCTCCATAACTTACTTACCGCATTAGGTTTCATTTTTATTTTACCTGGTTCTGATGATAGTTTTCAAGTCATAAAATCTTCATAAAGATGATCAATACCAGGTTTCCTTTGACTTGGTTGTAGGGTAGTTTCAGGGGTAAGAGAATTCATTTCTGATGAGGTTTTTCTCATTCTTCCTGGTGGTAACATTATTTTTTCCTCTTCTTGCAGAATTCTATTCTCCGTTATAATTGGCGTTTTTTAAATGCTTCCTCTTCTTACGTTTGTAATCTTTCTACCATATTTCGTCTGATCGAATGGGAAATAGTCTAGAAAGACAATCAACAACCTTATTTTCCTTATCCTTTACGCATTCTATTACGTACTTATATTTTTCTAGTCTAAGTCTCCATCGGACTAGTCTTCTGCTTGGGTCCTTCACATTGTGGAGCCAGACTTTATGATTCGTTTGGATCCTAAACTCATTCCCAAGGAAATACTGCCTAAGACGTTTCACGGTCCAAACTATTGCGAGGAGTTCTTTCTCGCTTGTGGTATAGTTCTCCTCTGCCTTGTTAAGAGTCCTTGAAATGAAGAGGCATAGGTGTCTATGGTTAGAAGCATCAGTTGTTAGGGTAAACTGTGTTTTAAAGTCTGGTAATCTCAGCACTGGCGCTGATATTAGGGCCATTTTCAATATTGTGAAAGAATTCTTACATTTTGTGTCCAATTAAATGGTTTATCTTTCTCAGTTAATTTCGTTAGGGGTTTCGCTATCGTTGAAAAATTTCTTATAAACTTTATGTAAGATCCGGCTAGTCCTAAGTCCTAGTCCTTTAATTGTTTGAAGTTAAGTATTTTTTCAACCTTCTCCATGTTAGGCTTAACTCCTTCTTTGGTTATAACATGACCTAGGTATTCTAACTCTAGTTTCAGATACTCACATTTCTTGGGTTCTAGTTTTAGTCCCAAATGAGTTATTCTTTTTAACACAATTTCTAAATTTTGATTATGTTGCTGAAGGGTGTTTCCGAATATGATTATGTCGTCGATATATATGGTGTCTAAAAAGTCCCGGGACGGTTGGATATTTCCTCGGGTAAAATATTTTTCAAAAAAATTAAGGTCATTCCTGAAGTAAATTTCAACGAGGAATTCAATGGTGACCTTCATTTTTACCTTGAGGTTGACCTTCATGGTTTATTGGAGGTCAACTTTGTTTTTTTAAATAGAAACCCCCGTTTTTTACATCTGCAATCGATAGAGCGGAAAATTCTACGTTCAGGTACGTACCCAAGTCATAGCTCAATTGCAAAGTTCAAGGTCAGTTAGGGGTTATTTGAAATTAACAAAGTTTTCCAAGAGGTCAGTGCAATTCCTGAAGTAAATTTTAACGATAAATTCATTGGTGAGCTCTGTATGGATCTTGGTTACAGTGTTTTGAATATTGTAAAATCATAAGGAAATTTTTCATTAAAAGTTCCAGGTGGTCTGGTGACAGTTCTGTTCCTCCCGAAAGAGTTATACAGTTCTGTACTCTTTTTCGATACCAAAGTCAATACCTAAGGCGATACCATAAGTCCTATACCATTTTTCCATATAAATATTACGAATCAAAACTAAAAGATTATTATGGCGCAAGCTAAGCTTTCGGAACGAGAGAGGGTATCTGTATTAATGATGCGTGGTTGGGGAGATCTAGTTCGATCTTATGATCAAGTTCGTTTGCTTTTTAATCGCACTTTTCGTAATGGAGAAGGGTTAAATACTGTCTCAAAATCAAAAATTGAAAGAACTGTAAGGCGCTTTATGAATCATGGATCTATCAACGACCTTCAGAGAACTGGTCGGCCAAAATCTGCAGGATCTGAGGAGATGCAGATGGACATAGCCCAAGCATTTGTTGAAAACCCACAGCTTGGTATACGTCGAGCTAGTGATGAGCGTGACGTTGTTCCTGAGATAGTGCGAAATATTTTAAAAAGCATTAATTTCAACATTTCATCAACAACATTACCATCCTTAAAAAGTTCATCTGGTACAAGAGCTTAATGAAGACGATCCTGATCGTCGGGTTAAATTTTGTGAAATTATGATGGTCAGAATTGATAGAGATTTTCTTTTTTTGTACAATACAGTATTTTCAGATGAAGCTATTTTCACTTTAAAAGGTGAAGTTAACAGGCAAAATTGTAGATATTGGTCCGACACAAATCCTGATTGGATGTTGCAGAGTCACACACAATATCCACAAAAGATTAATGTTTGGGCCGGTATCTTGAATGGTATGCATATGAAAAGCTTCTCAGAAACCAAATTGTACTAAGAATAAGGTATATTACAGGCGATAATTTTCAAAATATTTGGTTCCAGTAGGACGGAGCAGCAGCTCATTACGGTAGGAAGGTTTGAGGATATTTGGATACTCAGTTCCCTCAAAGGTTTTCTTTGGGGTTATTTAAAGAGCAAAGTATACTTAATGCAACCCCAAAGCTTGGACGAATTGCAGAATCGGATTCTGCAATAGGCTACTTTGGGCAAGGGAACTCACGCTAATCAAGCACCCCAAAGGGAACGGAATTAACTACGTCCACTTCGTTGTTCCTGGGTAATGCTAAACGTAAACGTAAAATGCTTGGAAAAAACCTTGAAGATCATTACCAAGATCAATACAGAGCTCACCAATTAATTTTTCGTTGAAATTTACTTCAGGAATTGCACTGACTTCTTGGAAAACTTTGTTAATTTCAAAGCACCTCTAACTGACCTTGAACGTTGCAATTGACCTATGACTTGGGTACGCACCTGAACGTAGAATTTTCCACTCTATCGATTTCAGATGTAAAAAAAGGGGATTTCCATTTTAAAAAACGAAGTTCAAAATGAAGGTCACTATAAGGAAATATATCCAACCGTCCCGGTACTTTTTAGACACCCTGTATACGAAACAGTGTTTACCGAGTACACCATGGAATTCATCATTTGCTGAAATGTTGCTAGGGGATTTTTTAGACCAAAAGGCATTTTATTGTATTAAAGTTTTCTTTCATCGGAATCTGGTGGAAACCTGCACTGAGATCGAAAGCCGAAAAGAATTTTGCCTTATCTTACTGGTCCAGGATGTCATCAATCATTGGGAGTGGGTAAGCATTCTGTTCAGTATCTTTATTGATCTTTCTATAATCTATGACCATTCTGAGCCTTCCTCCCTTCTTAGGGACGATCCACAGGGGTGAGTTGAATGGGGATTGTGAGGGTCTAATTATGCCTTTATCGAGAAGTTTTGTATTTCTTCCAATGCGAATTCCCTGTGTTTCTCTGGGAGCTTGTGCGATCTTCGGGGAGATCGTCGGGGGGAGTGAATGCATCTTCATATTTAGCGATTATCTTTATTATGGTTTCTTTGTTTTCTTTCTCCATGTGGTCCAGATTAGAAATGCTAAGTAATTTCTGTAATTTGTCATTTATTTTCTCAAAATCATTTGGTTTTTTCCTAATTTGTGGTATGGGAATATTAACGTTTTTTATTGTGCTAATTCGTATAATTGTGATAAGGTACCGTAACAGCTCTCTGTTTAATGTTGTATATGTCGTCGGGGATGTGGTTCTTATTTTCGATCCATATTTGTTGATCTTTCTCATTGAGAGATATTTGACATATTTTTGATGTTCCTGGTGCTAAATATTCTCTTTCTCTGACTTGGCTCCCATAGTTCCCGAAGTGTTGGCTTGAGAGCGTGCAGGTGGAGTGGGTCAGGGTATGAAGCGTGGTGACGGTCTTGGTACTGGGATGATGTTTTTCGCTGGTTGTGCTTCCCTTAACCACATTTCGTATTCCGTAGCTTCTTACTGTGCTTCAGCTATGCTCTTGGTTTCATAGACCTAACCTGTGTACCTATTTCCCTTTTTAAGTTCAACAGATTGCGGTTGAGGCTTTCTTGTTCCTCTATCTTGAGTCTAATTCTTCTTTCATTTTCATCGCTGGGTGACTGCGCCTGAACTGCGCATTTAAGCTCGTTAGTTATTTGCTTGAACTGCAGGGAAAAATTTTGAACTGATTCTGTCTGCCCTTGTTTACACAGGTCTAATTTATTTTTGATTAACAGGACCGATCCTGTTTGTTTCAAGTTCTATCGCAAGGTCTCGTACAAATCCGAAATGTGTTTATTGGAGAGACTCTGATCGCTTTTTCAGCTTATCGGTGACTTTTTCCGATAGTATAAAATCTAATAGTAGCTGCGGATGAGAACACTGTGTCTTTTGCAGGTATTCCTTCTGTTCGATGGGATACAGGCGGTAGAAATCTTCGCTACCCTTCTGCAGGTAGCGTCGTATACCTGTTACGTAAGAGTTATTCGTTGCGCTGTCGCCTTTAATGGTTTTCCCCCCTTCTTCCGAGTCCCCATCGTCGGTGTGTTTATATATATTCCCTTCCTCTTAATCCATTACGATCTGTCCCGGAATTCCTATTCTTTTGAGGATCTCTTGTCCTTCCTCAATTCTTTTAATGTTCTCCTATGCCAACATCGTGATGCCTGACGAGATTTAATCTTGGTTAACTACCAGTTGACTTATCATCAAGTATTGAGAGTTCGGGTAGTGTTTTTCCTTCGGAGGGTGATTGGGTTTCGAGAGGCATGATCGAAGAGGTGAAAAGGGATCGGATTAAAAGGATGAGTCACTATTCGTCACGTCAGTCTATCTGTACTATTTAATATGGTGGATTCTAAAGTTGTTTAAGCGCTTTCGAAACTATTTATAAATTTAATTTACACTCGCTACACAATATGCTCTACAATTCTTAAAGTTATAAAAACAAGAATGATCTACAATTCTTAAAGTTATAAAAACAAGATTGATCCACAATTCTTAAAGTTATAAGAATAAGAATGAACTATAAATCTTAAAGTTATAAAAACAACGACTAGCCGTTGTTTACCTGAGACACATGTGTCATGCTGTTGACTTTGTTGCGGGGCACCATCTGCCCCCAAGCTTTTGGTTGCTACGCAGATACGTCTTCCGCCTGATTGCGGGCCTCGTTCAAAGTTTTTAATTTTCACTTTCCTTCACCTATAGTACGTAGTATAGAGCTTACTCTAGTTTCGTAAAGCAAAATTACTGGTTTTTTATTTGCAAGCCTCTCCGTAGATGACTTGAAGTTCCTTTGCGTTGTAACTTACGTATAATTCTTTTCCTGAGTCTGTTGATTCCAGGTTTATAGTTCAGGTTTCGGTTTCTTTGTGATTATTTTTCGAGAAAACCGCGATCCTGGCAGGATCGCCAATTTGTTTTGAATAAATTTCACTAACACAAGTCACTTCACAAAATCCAAGTCAATCACTGACTTGTGTCTTTATTATCTTCTCTACAAGTTTCGTATTTGGACCGTAACCTTAGAGGGCACGTAAGGAAGTAACTTTTTCCGAAAGGAGGGCCCACTCGGAAAATATGGTACAGTGGTACATACACACACACCTAAGACGTAGGCGGGGTCCGCTGACTCTAACAAGCGCTCGAAAAAAAAAAAAAAAAAAACTTTGCCGACCTTAAAATAAATAATAACACTTCAGTTGACATAAAATATGTAAAATTTTATTAATTTAATTAATAATTTATTAATAATTTATTTGATGAATTTAATTTCCTCAATAAACGAAACACTCGAACGTTTTTTCAATAGCCTTGAAAATCATTTTTTATATTATTATAAATAAAGTTGAACATTTTTCTTGTTAACTGTCACAACAAGAATACTATAAGGAATGATTCCTCTAAAGTTTGTAAAGAAATTCCAAAAACTGTAGATTTCAGCACGAGTTAAAGACAAAAATCAAATGAAAAATTTGACTTTTAAAAAACACGTTTTTTGAAATTTGTTAAGAATCCAAAAAAGCTACGATTTTCTTACAGAGGAAAAAGAGATGCGGAATTTAATTATCTACGATGATAGTATCATGATCAAATTATTATTAGATATCAACAATATAAAAATTAAATTGATTAAAATAAATATTAAAAATGTTTGTTTAATGCTAAGAAAATTATATGAAAAATATTTTTGTGTATAATTTCTATGAGTTTAAACAATTTAGAATTTAGACTTTATTCTAATATTGAAATCATTTTTGGAAGCAAAATATCTTCTGAGGATCCATACTTGGAAGGAGTAATAGTTTCTTGAAGGAAAAAAAATGTTTCAAGTATCAAAGGGCGTCTTGTAAAGAGGATAAGTAAAAGCCCTTTCACCATTCAAAATGAACCTTAAGGCAACCCTACAGTTTCTTTACTTGTAGTCTTACATTAAAATTAAAATTAAATGGCTCTCAGCGAGTGTAAAGAACAATTCTGTAAACATTGCTATTGAAAATTCCGAAATGTAAATTTTTGGGCCACTCGAATATACACATTATACATATTTCCTCTTCCGAAAGCAGCATTGATTCCTCGTTCACCGCTTGTTCATGCGTATAATACAGTGTTACAGATTCGATGACGTAAAATTCATTATTTACCTTCGTAGGAATAAAGTAAGCGAACTCAATTATAGATCAGATAAATGTGAATAATTCAGAACCACAGAGAAGTTCATTGTCTCTTTTAATTAATAAGAAGAGCTTGGTTTATCGTTAGCTTTGAAATTAAATTTAAATTATTATTTTAACTCCTTTTACTGTTCTCCTGAATTCATAGATAATAGCATAAATTCGAGAGTAAAATTGCACTGTTGATAATAGGATCATTTTATGCCCTCACTCTTCCAACCCTAAAATTGTATTACTTAAAATAGTCCCATTTCATGTTGGAAGATCATTAATAACGCTTCACCCCTCAAGCTTCTCCAGCAAACACCCGCTGATTCATTGCTCTAATTTGTTTTCAACATTATAGGTATCAAGACTAAACTAGATTATTTAGTCGAGTCACACGTCAATGCTTTCTGGTTATCACCTGTATATTCTAGTCCGATGGTAGACTTTGGATACGATATCTCCAATTTCGTCGATATAGACCCCATTTTCGGCACTATTGCCGACTTCGAGGATCTTGTTGAGGCAGCGCATAATTTATCCCTCAAAGTCGTAATCGATTTCGTGCCTAATCATAGTTCGGACCAACACGAATGGTTTAAAAAAAGCTTAAAAAAAATCGAGCCATACACTGATTACTACGTTTGGCATAAAGGTCATAATGTTAATGGAACTGTGAAACCACCAAACAACTGGGTAAACATTTTTAAATTAATTTTTGTTATTTTAGTAGAAGAAAATTATATAAATTAGGTTCAAATTGTTTTGAAAGCATGAAATGAAATATCTTATATCTATGTGTTCTTTGTGGTCTAAAAGAAGAAAGTGGCACCCTGTCCAAATTTTTAGGGAAAAAATGTCTATCTAAATGTTGTAATTCATTATCCGAATCTTATAATTCTTATCCGAATCAATCCGAAGAGCAAAATCAATAGTACATTATGATTTTTCATCATGCGTGAAATATGGCACATGCCGTTCATGCGTGAAGAAAAATTCTTATCCGGATCTATCTAAACTAATACATAGTAAAAACCAAATTCCTATCCGCTTCAATCCAACTCAATTCGAGGTCAAATAAAAAATTCCTATCCGAATCAGAGTCAATCCGAAATCAAAACCAAAATTCTTATACGTCTCAATCCGACCCTCGCCGTGGCTTGCCTAAAAATTTCTATCAGAATAAATGCGATTTAATATTGGGTGAAATAAACCCCTATTCGATTCAACCCCAGGTCAGATTGAATGTCGAATAGAAAGTTCGGATGGAAAAGATTGATCGAATTTACTTGGTTTCATTTAGATTGCAAGTTCAGACTGATTTGAATTGAAAAGTTGATGCTGACTCTGATTCATTCGGATTCAAAACTTTCGGTCGGATTAAAAATTCATACTGACTCGGATTCAAGTTCGTTCAAAAAAGGTTTGAATTTATTCAGATTGAAAGTTCGAAAAGATACGAATTAAAAAAGTTTTTCGGACTTTTGATTCATCGGATTGATAAGTTGGATCGCATGAGATTCGTATTCATTCGGATTGAAAAGCTTGTTCGCATTAAATCGGATTCGCTCGGATATAACATAGACTTCGGAATGACTCGAAATGATTCGAAATGTCTTGAATTTCTTCAAATATGATTTCTATCCGAATCTTAAAAAACAATCGAATAATGTATGGCATCCTACAATTTTCGTTAGGACACAAGGAACACAATACTTAGTTTCATGGATTCTTAAAAATTTGGGAATAAATTGGACTGAAAGAGCTTTTTTAATAGAGCTCTCAGATCGCCGATGAAATTTTCTTCCTCTATTTACCATTTTACACACAAAAAATGTTGTCAAATATAATTGTTTAAATATAAATAAGGGATAACTTAAAAAATTAATATTAATAACACAGTCTCTCTGTTAATAGCAATGGATTACCAAATTATATTTGATAAAATGCTTTTTTTCCACAAAATGATAAAGTGGAGGGAGTAAATTTCATCCACGATCTAAGAGTTCTGAATTTAAGCTCTATTGAACAATATTTTTATTCGGCATCGATACATTTAACATTAAATGTGTCATATATGCAAATAGCAAAGCGTTTTTGGAGGACCGGCATGGACCTGGAGAGATGAGAGACAAGCGTTTTACCTTCATCAGTTTGCCGTTCAACAACCGGACTTCAATTTTTATAATGAAAAAGTTATTGAAGAAATGAAGGTATACAATTTTTAAATAAAATATATAAACTTTAGAAACTATAATATGAAGGAACTATAATATGAACTAGGGGAAGATCTTTCTGTTTCTACAGTTCAAGAAATGTTTTCAGAACGATTCTGTAACGGGTTAGAGGGAGTATCTAATAAATCCCAATTCAAATACTTTACGTGGTCAGAGGTACCAAAAGAACTAATTCCCTCTCACCTGGGAGTGGGGCAGGAAATATGTTTCCGTTACAATTCGTAATCAAGCGTGTATAGAAACAGACAGATCTCGTCTGTGAGTGATACACGATATCTAATATCCCCTATGATTTAGGCAATTTTCATACCTATACGGCTCAGTTCCGCAATTTAGTTTTTCGAAACTGCACACGAAATATGATGACGACATCTTTCTACTCCTTAGGAAATAGAAAGTGTATACTATACTTTCTAATTACACCGCTCGAAAAATAATGTTACGGGCCGCTTCATATGTATGAAAATAGATATTTTGAAAAAATCCCGTTTTCGTCACTGTTTCTAAAACTTGAGAGAAAAATACAAAAGAAACGAATTTTTTTCTTGAAATGTTTTTAGCGTGTCCTAAAATACTTTCTTAATGGAAAATAAGACTGACATTTTTTTAAATTTAAGTAACTTTGGTTTTCCAAATTTGTCATTATATTGAACATTTTAAAACTTTATACGTTTTACAACTTTGAACGATTCAAATTAGCACACTAATATATAGATGAGTCAGAATTGTGTATTTTAATTGTTCCAGAATGTCTTACGATTTTGGATGGACAAAGGAGTTGACGGATTCCGAGTGGATGCCGCACCATTCCTATTTGAAGACAAAGAGTATCGTGATGAACCATTATCTGAAACGACGTCAGATTCCAATGATCCCAATTACACGAAAAAAATTTATACTACTTTTCTCACCGAAAATTATGATTTGTTGCGAGAATTAAAAAAAACAATAAAAGAATATAGTGAAAAGAACGAACTGGCGCCTGTAGTTGTGATGGTTGAATCTTATGGCAACATATCATCGACTATGAAATACTATGAATATGATATTGAATTTCCTTTTAATTTTCAACTGATCGAGCAAATTCATAAATCTTCCAAGGCGTCAGACTTCAAGAAGGTAATCGACTCTTGGGTGTCGAACATGCCTTCTGGCGCAACTGCTAATTGGGTGGTAACTATTCCATTTTAGATCAGCTACTTTAGTTAGACGTAAGAGCAGGAAGGAGTAAAATTTGAACACAAGTGTCTTCCAACAAGCAAACGATACCCCTCCACGCCAAGTCTCCTGACAATTTATTTATCAACCCTCGGTTTTTAAATAAATTCAAGTATAGATTCTACTTTTCGAAAATTATGGAGAAATTATTAAATAAGAACTGAATCAATAAAACGCCATAACAAAATTCAATTATTTAAAAAATTTCAACGTTTTTCGATGGAAAATTTAAATATTTGAACTATTCTATTTCATTTAAAAATGTAATTATTTGAGTTTTTATTTGCAAATTTAACTATTCTTGATGGAAAATTAATTTTCATTTTCAAAATTCAACAGTTTTTTTTAAACCTATCTTTTCACTGAAAAGTAAACTATTAGTTTTAAAATTCACTTTCTTGATGTTGAAAATGCAACTATTTTTGGTTGAAAATTAATTTTCTTTACTAAAAATTCTTAGATTCCATTGAAAATTCATATTTTTTATTAAACATTTACTTATTTACTTAAAAATATTAATTATATATAATAAATAATATTATGAATATAAACATTACACATAACTAATAAAACGTCGTCATTTTAAAAGTAAACTACTCGATTGAGTAGTTTAGAATTCAAAGAGTTAAAAATTAAATTCCATTTTGTTAGATCCTACTATTTAATTTTTTTATAAAAATTCATCTTCTTAAGTGAATATTTAATTATTCATATAAAAATCTACCTTTTAGTTTTAAAATTTATCCTTAAAAACAGAGCGTTTCAAGTTAAGTTCAGTATAGTATAGGGGTATAAATTTAATTCAAGAAAATTTATTCTCTTTTTTTCTTGAAAATAATCATCCTGTTCCCTCTGCATTGAGAGAATTTTTTTCTATGAAGCTTGTTATTCATTAGCATAGTCTCATAATTGCATAAAAAATGTTCTCTTTAATTTTCTAGTTTTCTGTTTGCGTATTCTTCTGTATTCAACTTATCGTTTCATTTCAAGTGCATAAAAGTGCATGTAAATTATTTCTGTAATTTTCCATAGGTTGGCAATCATGATAAATCGAGATTAGTGACTCGACTTGGTCATTCACGAGTTTTCGCAGTTACGACTATGATTTTACTACTCCCAGGAGTTGGTGTTACTTACAATGGTGAAGAAATTGGAATGGAAAACCAGTGGATCTCATGGGAAGATACCGTAGATCCTCAAGGGTGCAATGCTGGCAAAGGAAAATACGAATATAGGAGTAGAGATCCTCAAAGAACACCTTTTCAGTGGGACGATACAACTTCTGCAGGTGAAACTAGATTATCATGGTCAACTTTTTAAAACGACACCTCGCCTTTTTCAGTTAGAAGCAAGATATTCGAATTATATATTTTTAAACCGATTTCATTCTGGAATTTGTATTTGAATCAAACTATTTAATCAGATCTAATTCGAGGTCTAATCAAGGATTCTAATCCAACTGAACCCGAACTATTCCAAGGTCAAACTAAGATTTCTATCTGAATGAATCCTATACACTTCGATTTTGGTGCAAGAATTCTGATCCGATCTAACTGGAAGTCGTAATAAGGTTAATGGCAATCTGACTAGGCCCGATTGAATCTAATCCAATCCGGTTTTGAAACAAAGATTTTACTATATAAAAAAGACTTACGAAAATATTGTAGAAATTTTTACTTCCTTAAAATTGAAATTCTTTTTTATTATCTTAAGTCCTTTGTATATAAATAATATTCAACAAGAATTAAGTGAAACGGTTGATTATCCAAAAGAAGTTAAGCAGTAAAAAAAAGTTAATTTTTCTATACTTACAACTTTTGTACTACAACTTTTTTTAATACTGTTAGAAATTGAGAAAAATTGAGTTTTACATTCTCAACGTATATGAGAAGGTATTGGTTTTACGTGAAAAATTATTTCCGCATACTCCAATAAATGTTCACGCTTTGAGGTCCCCTGAATGAGATAAAAATAGTTTTTAAATAGGTGTCTGTCTATCTATATGTCGTCTGTCGTATGTGGACACGATCATTTTTGAAAGAATTATCTGATTTTATTTCGCTTTGGCACACGATTTTGAAACAAAATTTCACAAAACCGTCCACTATGGGTTGAAGAGAATGTGCTTAAATGTTTATAACCCTTATTGACCCTTCAGCTTGGCTTTAATGTTGACCAAAATAGTATATTATGTATCAAGGGATAGACACAGGCGTCTATCGTATGCCAAAACGCGTCTATCCCAAGCTGCATACGATATTTTCTGCAACACATGCATGAAACCCACGGGTTTTCGAGCGTGTGAAGCCAGCTAGAAGTTGTTGTTTTCAGAGCAGGGAGAAAAATAAAATAAAAATAAAAATTATAGGTTAGAATCACTCTAAAGTCTACATCTTACATGAAAACATCGGACTGAAGCACCGGACAAGCTTCTCCGCAAGAGGCAGTACTATCGCGAGTTTTTTTCCCTCCAGCTTGAGTTTTTTCCCTGCTCTCCCGAGTAAAAATATTATGTCTCAAGACCGACTTAAATTGCCCCTCATCAAGACCATTCCAAGACTATATTTTCCT
>JAUESI010020106.1:2989-13941 GCA_032275145.1 Synergus laeviventris | reverse complement strand
ACGTGTTTAGGTCTAAAGTATTTTCCCGCAGTTGAATTTCTTCACTATTTCATTCTATTACATAACCTAGTTTCTTTTTAAAATTCCAATACGTTCTTTTACTAAATTTTTGTTATTCTTTGATCGATGGAGAGGTCAATAATGACGTATGTCGCGTGATCGATGGAGGGGTCAACAAAAGGGTGTATGTTACGTCGTCAATAGGAGCAATAAGGGCGTATGATCAAATGATCAATTATAGGTCACGTAGCCATAGGAGGGGAATTATATGATGAACAGAGGAGTTAATAAGCGCGTATATTGCGTGGTCAATAGGGGTCCCACATGACCGATAGAGGAGTCAATATAAGAATAACGTATGTCACTTAGTCGAGGGGGATTACATGATCAACGTAAAAGTCAATAAGGACTCACATGGTCGACGAGGGTCGCGTAAACAATATAAGGAGAATTAAATAAGGATGTAATTACGTGACTTAAGTCACGTATTCGAGGGGGTCACGAAGGGCGTATATCACGTAGCCGAGGAGAAAATCAATAAGGGTAGCTGACCATACGCTCTTATTGACCCCCTTTAACCGCACGTGCTATACCTTGCCATGGGGGTGACGTGGTATGACATCTGTTCGATGCGGGGTCAAGAAGGGCGCATAAATCACATGAACTGGATTCTTGATCCAGCGGCGGTGGCGAGGTCAATGGGGGTAATGTGTCGATGTGGATAACGTAGTCATCAAGGCCATGTGATCGTTGGAGAGGTCAATAGGCGGATGGTCAATGGGGTTTACTTGGTCAAAGGTGTATCACGTGATCGATTGGAAAGGTACGTCAATAAGGACGCATGTCACGTGATCGATGGAGGAGTCAATAAGGGCGTATGTCACGCGGTCGAGGAAGGGTCAATATTAAAGGCGTATGAACAATGAGGGTCACGTGGTCATCGCGGGGTAACGTGGTCGAGGATTGGGGTCAAAAAGGGCGTATGTCACGCATAAGCTGAATTCTTAAGCAGCGGCGGCGACGGGATCCTTTTAGAATATAAAGAGAAAAATTCTGGTTTTCACTTTTTTTATTATATCTCGTTTGGAAAATCACACATTTGATTTGAAATCTTCTTCTGCCACATTCTTTAGTATTTATATTTTCAAATTGATGAAAAGTTTTAATTTATATGGTTAATTGACTATTGAAGTAAAAATACTAATGTTTTATTTTATCGGTGCATCATGTACAAGACAGATGGTTCTTCGAATTCTCGAGAAAACTTGAATAAATTGGATAAAATGGAAAAAAACGGAATATATAACTCTCATCTCTCATCGCCGATATCGAACTTATTATGCAAGATATTATCGTATCTAATTTGGTTTTATAAATTGCATTCAAACCAGTATATTAATTTTAACTCCTTTCATGATCTCACAAACACATTTTGAATGTAAACTTCCATTAATGATGATCGTTTTATATTGGATGGAGATAAAATTATCAGTCAAAACTTAAAAAGTGTATAACATAAGTTCACAAAAAATAAAATGTCGATAATAAAAAATTACAGAAAAAAAATGTGAAACATTGGAAATTATGAAAAGTATGATACTTTCCGAAACTTTAAATTGCCGAAATGAAATAAAAATACCGAAAATATTTATGAACGAATTTTTTATTCCAGAAATATGGTAAATTATGAAAACATTATGAAAATGTGATCTGAAGTAATTTTATAAAACAATATCATAAACCGTAAATAAAATAAAACTATACAATTGTGAATAATTCGATTAAAGTTTATGGTTCATTGATACCATCAAGGTTTAAAAGAAGAAGAAATCATTACTTATGAATAATTATTACTCCACCAGCGATATCAATGTTATATACTAATCGCTGATTCATATTTAAAGAATTATTAAGTATAAGTATGAATAATTTTAGATTTCTAGTATCGATCTAATTACAATTGAACTTTAACAGCATCTACAGATTTTTAACAATATGGACATCCCCGACTGGCTTGATACTTTGACTTTAGTATGTTGCTTCCTCATACAAGAAGCTTTGTAGTCGTTACATTTTCTAATATTTAAAAATTGGTTTAATTATTATTTTCTCAGTTGATAAATGTCTTATTATACAACATTCAAATCAATTGTCCGGAACGTTGGCTAGGCCTAAGGCAACACAGAATAATTTAAAGTTGATGCAAGAATAGAAAATAATTGTTTGCTTGGAGAAATAAGAATTAAATATATTTTTTTTATATTTAAAAAGTAGTGAATGCTTCCTCTATGAGAAAGCAAATACAATTGTAACATCATCATAATGAGGAAGCAAAGTGTTCAATTAAGCAAAAAATATATAAATACTTTTAAATGACACACCCGAGGTCGAATTCATAGCTGGTTAATCTTTGCATAAGTATGTGTTGGTTTGTATTTAAATCCTCTGTCAGATACGGAAACGGCCAGTTCTCAGTTCTTGCGCATTTTTTATCGTGAGAAGGATGGACAATTTACACAATTGTTCGATTTTTATAGCGTTGCTGTGCGCTTTTCTGATTAGCGACACCTCGTCCTCTCCGATTCATGGAACAAAAGTAAGATCAATTTTATTATTTTCGATATAAAGAGAATTTTTTTCAATTAAAGAATGTTGAGGTATTATCCTCTTTTCAATTTTGCATTACACCTAGCTGTTTATATGTACACTTTTTTCTTGATGCAAATGCAATATAATATGGATTACGATGTCATTTAATTCGCAAATAACAATTCTTAAAATTCGCTGAAAACATAAAATTCAGCATCAGAATAAAGGGATGCTTTCTTCCTCTATCAATAATGGACATCGATATTCTCCTTACGATATAACAATATTCTTTTTACTATTGGGCGGACAGTTGTTGTCTCCAATTGATGACAAAACAAGGACAATAGTTCGTCTTTATGGTTTTATATCTAGAACGAATCACTTAAGGATGTTGCAAGGTTTTCCAAAATTTAAAAATTGCTGTAGATTACTCTAATCACCCAGTCTGCCATATTTCGCCTTCGTGCGTTATCAATCACGAAATTCTTTCTTGCAGTTATATTACTGGGAGTTACTGCACGAGACCTATTCTCGTTTTCTTATAACTGCCGGAGTTGTGCATAATTATAAGATTCCTAGCATGAAATTTCATCTCCCGCGCAAAAATATTGCCTATACATAGGAAATCGCCCCGCCCTTGATGTAGATACTAAAGAAAAAATCTCAGAGTTCATTTCTGCAATGCGCCAAAAACAAACTACAAGTGCACTCTACACCCATTTGAAATCCATATTCCGTTCTATACTGTATTTACTCTATATACTTTTTTTATGCAAATGCCTATTTCAAAATTTTCCGCCAGAATGGCGATGCCATACTCAAAGGTAACCTCCAATTCTGGCCGCTTTTTGGCATGGAATTTAAAATTCAGGTTTCGAGATTTTGGTAATTAAATGCTTTTAAAATTGTACTGCTTCGAAGTCTTGAAGGGACATCGATGTAGAAATATTGAAAATATCTAAACTACTTTTCGTAAAGAATTCTGTAACATTTTTCGAACTTTTCATTGACTATCAACATCTCTATGAAGCCAAGAAGAGTTTCGACAAATATTTTAGAATTCTTCACAAAAAAGTACATCAGATTTTTAAAAAAGTTTATGAAATATTTTTAAACTATGAACAATTTTGACGTATCCTAAAGTCGATGACAGTCAAGGAAAGTTTCGATGATTAATTTTTTCCGTACACTCGAAATCATTGAAAATCTCTTCAAATCCCTCAAAATTCTTTATAATCCTTAGAAATCCTTTGAGATCCACTAAATTCTGTTAAATTAACAAAAAAGTAAAAGAACATCTTGTCTTTCTGTAGGGTCACAGAGGATGTTGTAGAGGTCATCACAAGCATCATCACAAGAGAGCAGTTGATGGCCAACCTCAAATTGCAGATTTGCCATCGAAGATGAGTCTTGATAATCCTCAAGTGAAATTATATGCTCAAAAGGGAATTGAAAAATTAGTAGAAACTTCAACTGGGCCAACTGATCCTCTCTTGGAGAAGATCTTGGATGCTACTTTCTTCGACCCAGCTGGGAAACTTCTCTATGAGATCAAAATCAAAGTAGAAAGCAAAAAAACTAAAGATAGTAGTCAACAATGTACCGTTAATGTTTGGAGAGAAAGTAATGCTGAACCATCTGTAACAGTTGAGTGTCCCCAAGCCAGAAGAAGGAGAGCAGATGATGGTGAACCTCAAATTGCAGATTTGCCGACAACACTGAATATTGATGATCCCAAGGTTAAGAAATATGCTCAAATTGCTCTCGACAAAATAGGTGGACATTCGTCAGGAACGAAAGGGATTGTAAGAGAGATAGTAGAGGCAAAGTCTTATCCTCCATCTGGCAAGATTCTTTACACTGTTAAATTGAAGATAGGATCCACCAAGTGTCCCAAGGGAAGTAATGAGAAGAATTGCGAATATGATCCAGAGGCTGGTGATGATAACTGTGAGATTAGTGTTTTTAAAGAAACTGATGAGGAAGATTCAACGGGTATTCAATGTTGGAGAGTTGACAGAAGAAGGAGAGCAAGTGATGGTCAAATAGAAATTGCAGATTTGCCGACTAAACTGAGTATAGATGATCCAGAGGTAAAAAAATTTGCTCAAGAAGCTGCGGATAAATTTGGCTCACCTCATTATCAAGACAAGAAGGCAATTGTTATGGAAATCAAGGAGGCTACTTCTTACCCGCCAGCAGGGAAACTCCTTTACAAAATTAAAATGCGGTTGGGAACCACCAATTGCGCAAAAGGAAGTGTAGAATCGAATTGTGAATACAACTCAGAGGATGAAACCGCTAACTGTGAGGTCGACATTCTCAGGGAAACTAATGCGGAACATACATTGAGCATGGTGTGTAGCAGTGTTCTCAGAAGACGAAGAGATACTGAGAAGGCTCTCAAGATTTTAAATTTGCCAAAAAATGTGAGCATAGATGATCCCGAAGTAAGGAAATATGCTCAAAATGCTGTAGACCGATTTGGCACACCTATCGCTCAAGACAAAAAAGCCATACTTAGAGAAATAAAGCAGGCTGTACTATATTCCCGAGGTGGTAAAAATTCTTACATGATACAAATGAGGGTAGGAGTCACACAGTGTGCAATGGGAAGTGAAGAAACAAACTGTAAACATAATCCAGAGGAGGATGATGTCGACTGTAAGCTCTACATCACCACTGAGAAGGCAACTGATAAGGAACCTTCACAAGCTATAGAGTGCACGAGAGCTGCTAGAGAAAAAAGAGCAGTTGACAGAAGGAGAGAAAGTGTGCAGACGAGTGTTGATGATCCTGTTGTTAAAAAGTATGCTGAAGAGGGAATTGAAAAATTAGTAAACACTTCCACTGGACCATCTGATCCATTTCTAGAGAAGATTCTGGAGGCTAGATTGTACCCTTATGCTGAAAAACTCCTCACTGAGGTCGAGATGATAGTAGGGAGCAAAGAGAATAAAGATAAGAGTGAAGAATGTATTGTTTTTGTTTGGAGAAATGGTGATGCTGAACCAAATATAACAGTTAAATGTGGTCTAACTAGAAGAAGAAGGACAGCTGATGATAATGATGAGGATGATGCTGATGAAGATAGAGTCGGCCCTCTTATATTGGATAAGCCCCTGCAAGTGAGCATCGATGATCCCGAGGTGAAGAAATATGCGCAGAAAGGTGTCGAGATTTATGCGGAATCCTCAACTGGGCCCAACGAACCAATTTTGGAGAAGATTGAAGAAGCCTTATTGTTTCCACCAGTGGGGACAATTTTATTTGAAATCAAAATTAAGATAGGAATGAGTACTTGTGCGAAAGGTCAAAAGGAAAATTGCGAGCTAAATAAGGATGGTGAATCCCAATCATGTACAGTTAATGTATTCATTGAAAATGAGAAACCACGAGTTGAACTGAAGTGTAATTAAAAGAAACGTCAATTTCTGTATATTAAGGAAATATGTAGCACTGAAATTTATTGAAAATGTCTTTGTAATGAATTGAGCTTTTAACTTTATACTGTTATCTATTTTTAAATTTATAATTTATAGATGCTGGAAGCAGAGGAGATGAAATGTGAACACAATCCTCGTTTAGAGTAAAACAAAACATAATAATTATAATAAAGTCTGATAAAGAATCTGATCAAAAAAATATATTTGCAGAAAGTTCGCATGCATCGAAATTGTAAACCTGATTCGTATCAAATAAGTTAAAGTTGTTAATTGCGATTTTAAATATTATTGAAATAAATTTTTAAAACAATAATAAAATTTTTATAAGAATTGAAGAAAGCGTAATATGATGAAAAATTAGGGTTTCGTCAATCGTAAACTTCCTCCTTCTAGTTTTTAACATTTTAAATAGAGCAAAGTTATTAGTGCGAGAATGTGATTTCAGCCTTGTGTGACCTTTTCACACTCGCTTTTTCGCACACACTAAAATTGTGAGGTTGCAGATTTTCTGCAACTTGTTATTAATTATTATTTGTCATTTTGAGATCTTTCACTTTTTTTCTGTCGAGCTGAGATTCTTTTATTATAAAATATTATTCTGATCTATTTGAGACACTTCCCTTATTTGCTGTTATCATGCCTATTTAATTGTTATTTTTTATTTTCGAGACTCCTTTGCTTGTTTTTTTGAAACCCCTTTTACTATTAGTTATGTTTTTATATATTATTTCATATTTTATATATATTATTTATATATAATTTTAAGAACCCCTTTAGTCACCCTTTTGTGAGACCTCTTTTGCCCAATGAAACCCAGCCTATTAATATTTTTTTATCTTTTTCTTGCGAGCACGTAATATCGATTTCCCTTTCGCTGATTTTGTTATTCTTAAAATTCTTTTATTTCTAATTATTTTCTTTGTTTTTTATTGTATATTTTATGTGTGTGTATCTAACCCCTAGAAATTATATAATTACGACCCCTTCTCAAACTTTCTATTTCTATTGCGAATTTTACCTAATTATTCCAATTTAATATTTTGAGTTCCCTTTACCTGCTTTAGAACTGGACAAAAATTACGTTTTAAAATTTATTCGAAAAATTTTCGAATTATCCCGGAATTTGTATCCGATCCAAACAGTTTCACTCCGATCTAATCCGAAGGAAGTTTCCACTCCTAATCAATCCGTGACCTGTTCAAAATCAATTCGAACTTTTAATCCGAAAGAATTCCGTCAATACTCAATCCGAATTAATCAGAATCAATCCGAACTTTCAATTTCGAATAAATCCGGTCAATTCGAATAAATCCGAATTCATACGAATTATTCGGAAAAATTCGGATTGATTTGGATAGACCGGATTCATTCATTCGGATTGATCGGATTTAATTGGATTGAAAGTTTAGATTAATTCTGCTTAATTCGAATAGACCGCGAATTCACTCGAACTGAAAGAGCAGATTAATTCTGATTAATTCGGATTGACCGGATTCATTCTGATTACAAGCTCGGATTCTTTCGGATTAAAAGTTCAGATTAATTCGGATCCATTCGGATTGAAAGATGATATTAATTCTGATTAATTCGGATTGATTTCGAATTGGCCTCGAATTCATTCGAATTGAAAACTTAATTCTTTCGGATGTGTTCGGAATGAATTCTATTCGAAACTTTCATCAGAGATTAAAATTTTATGGTTTCCTTTTAATATCCTGTGTACCCTTTCTCTTTATCTTTCACCTTTTTTCGTCTACTTTTTAATTTTATTGATATGAATTATCTTTTTCATCTTTAGTTTTCTTAGGTTATCTTGTTATTATCTTTTTGTCTTCCAACCAAAGATATTTTGAATTTTCTAAAAAATTGAATTAAAATTTAGAACCAGATAAACGTTATCTTAGCATATTTTCTTCCATTTAAAAAATTTTCAATTTTATATCTCAATAAATTTAGAAGTAATAATACGTAGCAGATAAAATAATGTCGATAATGTAGGGTTATGGAAGAAGAAAACCGATTAGCAAGATTAATTATTAATAATTTATTTATCCGTAAAGTAATCAAAGCATTAAATTTTTTGTATCCTTGTTTGGAGAAAAGTTAAAAAAATAAGATTGAAAAGAAACCGTGTGAAAATTGCCCAGCTTAGCCATTTTTAAATGTTGGCTCTATAGAGGCTCTACGAATAGTATGCCCCTCTGGGCCCTTGCTGGGGCCTCTAGAAAGCCCTCGCTATATAGTAGGACCATTGAAGGCGAGCATGTCAAAACTATGTTGGTCCTTTATATGGTAGTTTACCATCGTGGGGCCAACATAATAAGGAGGCAAACTACGTGGGGCCCCGCGGGGACCAACTCAAAATTTCCGCACGGGAAGTTAAACTTGTATAGGTAATTAATACTTCGACATCCATAAATAACATACCATTATTATAAATAAAGTATGAAAATAAAATAATTATAAGTGTATTGTACAACAATGCCCCGTTGGAAGTAAAAAGATAGGAAGTCTATCCATTTGAATCTTTTTCAATGTTCAGGGTTGAAATGGAAAGGACAATTTTATCGAAATGTATAATCCTTCCCAATACATGCCAATCTACTTCCATCTCTTTTATGATCTACAATAACCTCTTCTCTTTTGAACCTCCGCTTTTCTATTTTGCTGTATCCTTCTTTTATCTTCTCCAATAATTTCCCTATCCTCCACCTATCTACGCCAATCTTTTCTTATTCTTCGCCTATCCAAATAAATGTCTTTCTATCCCTTCTGCAATCAACTGCAGCGCCTATTTTTTTCAATACCTATACTTTCCTATCCATATCTATCTTTAAATTTAATCCCCCTATCCTTTTATATCCTTTCTAATAGGAAGCCTATCCTTTTCAATCCATTCCTTCCTATCCATTTCTATCCTTTATCTAATGATCTCTGTCCTTTTCTATCTCTCTTGAACTATATTACCAAGTCTATCCAATTCAATATCTACCTTTCTATCCATATCATATGCTTAATCTAATCACCTCTATCCTTTTCTATCTCTCTTGAAGTACCATATTTTAACAATTCTGTCAATGTCTATCCTTTGTCTAATTATTCGAATCCATACCTATCTCTTTTACAGTATAATGCCACGCTTATATTTTTCAATCTATATATCATTTTACCCATATCTATCCTTGTATAATCATTTCAATCTTTTCTAAGTCTATCCTTTTCAATCACTACATTTCTAACTACGTCTATCCTTAATATAATTATCTAAATCATTTTCTATCCGTTTTCAAATCTACTAGAAAGCCTATCCTTTTCAATCCATTCCTTTCTATCCAAATTTATCCTTATATAATAATTTCGATCCTTTTCTATTTCTCTTGAAATATATATACTACTAAGTCTATCCATTTCAATCTTTATCTTTCTAACCATGTCATATTCAACAAGCATATTCTAGTTGTTTTTGTCTTTTTTAGAAGTATATATACTACCAATCGTATCTTTTTCAATCCTTATTATCTTTCTATCCATATCTATCCTTGTACAAATGTACAAACATTTCAAACTTTTTATATCACATATATTTTTCTATTTCTATTTTAATTTTCTATTTTCTATTGCATTTTAATTATGATTATAATTAATATCTATATGCGAGATAGAGAAGAGCGGATTAAAACAGATCCGTTTTAGATAAACAAATTAAAGATTAAAAGAGTAGAACCATATTAGTGCAAAAAATAGAAAACAGACAGACCTATCAGACAAGGAATATGATAAGATAAAGGAAAAAGGGGTCCGATAGAGATAGGTTTATGCTTATATACTGACAAAGAGATTGAATTAAGGGATAGAGCTCGATAGATGAGACATAAATGAGGAACTTGAAGATATAGGTTATAGATATATATATATAACAGAGATTGAAAAAGATAGAGTTGAATAAACAATGCATAGGTTGGGATAGAGCTCTTTTGGATGAGTGATCCTTTTCTATCAAAAAATTTATATCTTTTTCTATCGTTTTACTTCCAAGACGGCTGTATTCTGGTCTGTATTTTGCATTTGTATTTTCTGTATTTTGCATGACCAGCAAAGTAGAAAATTTATTAAAACAAGAATAGATTGATAAATACAGCTACTTTAATTAAAAGTTCAACAGATGCATGTATCATATAACTTGATATTACGTAAAAGTTCTTCGAGTGTTTATTATACGTTTTCCACAATGTAAGCAAATGTTGAATTGCGTCCACGATGCACAACATTAGTATATGACTCATGATATAATTATGATTGTAATCTTAATTAGGATTTTATATTCCGTTAAGAAGATTTACGTCTCTAATCTCTATTTTTCTATTTTCTATGAAAAATAAGATAATTTTCCACAGCGAATCAAAAAACACAGCAAATAGAATAATCAGATGTGTCACAAGTATCATATAATGATTATATGAACATGAATAACCATCGTAAGCAACAAGTTTTTTTTCCGAACATTGCAATTGTATATTTCTGAATAAAATTGTCGATTTTTGCGATTGGTTCAATTCATCTTCCTAGTTTATAATAAGATCTTTGTAAAGTGTGTGTCTTCCTATAAAACCTCTTTCCGATAGAGGAAAACTGACAGAGTTCTTCTAAAGTTTGCAAAGGATGGCGACTTTACAGAATTGGTCGATTTCTTTAGCTGTGCTATGCACTATTTTGATTACTGATGTCATTGGTGCTCCGCATCATGAAAAAGTAAGTTAAATATTAGGACAAATGGTAAACTATGACGTCATAATTTTTACCATTTACGGTTTCTTATTTTTAAAATAAAGATGTCTTGCTGAAATTTTTTGAATTGAAATAAAATATATATATTTTTAAATACTGCAATTTTAATTAATTTTTTAATTTTTAATGTAA